>CABHPQ010144411.1:6761-17303 GCA_902168405.1 Peromyscus aztecus | reverse complement strand
TGTGTGTGTGTGTGTGTGTGTGTGTGTGTGTGTGTGTGTGTGTGTGTATGTGTATGTGTGTGAGTGTGTGTGTGCACTCCTCACCATGGACCGTTGTTTGGCCTAGAACTCAGAGATTCACCTGTTTCTGCCTCCTAAGTGCTATGATTAAAGATGTAAAACACTATGTTCATCTGGGCCCACTTTAGTGCTGGGGAAAAATGAAGTTACAAGAGCAATAACTAGCCCAAGGTCTTACAGAGAGTTAAAAACTGAGACAAGGGTTAACTCCTTCACCCTTCACTTGATCCCACACACCAAGCCCTACTGTCTGCCTGGGATAAGGGACCTAGAGTAACTTCCCTGTGGTAGTTACCCACAGGGTCAAGTCCTGAGAGAGCAGGGAAAGCTCACAGCCTGGGTAATATCATACGTCTCCTGAGGTGTCTTTGGGCACCCAGAGGTCCTGTCTGCTGTGAGCCTGGCCTGACTGATGAAGGTCACAGTGGACTGACCTTCCATAAGGGACAGTCTTTTCAACTCCTGACACCAAGTGCACAGAGATTTCCAAATGGCATCCGTCCTGTCTTGTCTCAACTAGAGACTTTCATTTCCCTAAGACCCTCACATGTAGGAGCTGAAAAGCTCATGAATGAAACAGATCACAGAAACAAATTCTGCAGCAGCCAGAGGCCTGCCTTAGAGGGTCAGGATTGCTGTAGATCAATGTTTCAATGACTGCTCTAGATCAGTTGCTCTCAGCCTTCCTAATGCTGCGACCCTTTAAACAGTTCCTCACGTTGTGATGACCCCCAACTATAACATTATTCTGTTGGTACTCTGTAACTGTAACTTTCCCACTGTTGTGAACTGTAATATAAATACCTGGTATGCAACCCAAGGGGGTTGCAATCCACAGGTTGAGAACCACTGTTCTAGATCAATGTTTCAGATAATGTATTTCCTTAACATAAAAGAAAAACACATCACCCAAATTCAAAGGGGCTCTAGGTCATGGAGAAGAACTTCCCCTACCCTGATAAACAAAATGAGAGCTAACTCTAGCTCACTTCTGATGATGATGATGATGATAAAGTGGCATTCCAAGGCGCCAAGGTGAGGAATAAACTGAGACCTGATGAAAATTACACTCTGGGCAATGCGGCTGGGCAGAAGTGGACTCCCCAAGAGTAGCCAGTATGACTTACATCTGGTCAGGAGAGAAGAGAATCCAGAGCAGATCCAGCCACACTTGGAGAAAGATTGAAGAGTGGTTGCTCACACAGCAACTGGATAGCTCGCCCTTTCTAGGCTTCCAGAATTGCTCCAGTGCAGCGCCATCACAGGGTGATGTAATGACCTATGCAGGTCTCTGTCGCTATATAGTAGCTAACACCCAGTGGGGGCGCGTGCACACACACGTACGTTAACCAAATGAAGGAATGACCTATTACACAGTGGCCATGACTCAAAGTTACAACCGGGGCACAGTAAGCATTAGCCATTTGCATGTGGAGGAAACGTGACAAGAAACAGGCTAACAGGGAGGGCCCCTAACTAGTCTAAAGACAGAGCACTGTCCATCCTGGAAAGGCTGGACACACAGCTGGACCACAGCTGTTCCATTTTACTTAGGGAGAGGAGACCTAACTTGGAGCTAAAACATCTGTTTTTATCACTGTCCATACTGAAGTGAACTAGGGTTTTCTTCATATTTTGTATGCCAATTTTTATCTACAAGTCAACTTCTATCTTAAAAACCTATGGAGCTTAGTGGGGCATGTCTGTAATCCTAGCACTTGGGAGGTAAAGGTGGGAGAGTCGTGGGTTCAAGGTCACCCTCAGGTACACCCTCAGGAGTTGGAGGCCTCCATGGGCTACCTGAGACCATGTCTCAAAATAAATAAATAAATACAAGAAAATAAAACCATCCGTATGGTTCAGTTACAATTACAGGGTTCCACTGAGAAAGGCTTTCTAACTCATGAGGCACTTGCCTTCAGCACAGAACTTGTCAACTTACTTTTTCCACGTCTAGATCAGCATCCTGTTCTTTCCAAACACTGCAGAAGAAAAAGAAAGACGAACATTAGAAAGAAGAACATTGAAACAGAACCAAATACTTTCTATACATGAACCACCACAAAGCACCACCATACAGTTCCCATTTGTTGAAGACAAACTGTCCACAAGTGTCTTCGCTCACATAATTGCTACAGTTACCACAGACACCTGCCTATCACTGCAAAGTCTGCCACCAAAGGAAAGCAGCATCAGATCTTAGTTTCTAGGGACAAGAAGGGTAAAGGATAGAAACCATGAATGTACAACCATACGCTCGTGCACACACACACATCCCTCCGCAGAGTCTCGACAGGTCATCTTGGGGCACATGGGAAATGAGTATTTCAGCTCAGTGAGATGGCTCACACCCACCATCAAAGCACTCAGGAGGCTGAATCAGTGATCAGCCTGGGTCAAGGGAAAGTCTGGCTACAGAATCAGACCCTAATTCAAAAGAAAAGAAAAGAAAAACCAAACCAAATTTCTCTCCAGGCTTCAGGGTGTCTTTTCCTTCTGGAGATACAGTCTGACTCAGTTGTGTAAGCCGGCACTGAACTCAAGACCCTCCTGCCCAGCCCACCACGCACTGAGTCTGCAGGCATGGCCACAAAACCTGCTCTCTGCAATGGCCTTTCCAGAAAGCCAGAGTTTCCTTCTGCAGGTCCACTAACTCAGCCTCTACCAACCAGTCTACGGCATGCTAGCCCCAAGATGCCCTCAGGACCTGGTGCCACCCCCCCACACACAAGCCTGGGTGCTGATTCTGATGATGCCCATGCCCACTTTACATTCCCCTTTGCAGTTTGAGGGGTGAGACAGGAGACCTCCAGCTTGTGTGTAACTGCCTACAGCCTGTCAGCATTATGGTACATGGCTTGTTACTTGCCTTTAGCTGTCTGAATAAAAGTGGTTGAAGGATTTATGAAGAACATGTGAAGTCTGAGTTGAGGAATCAGAAGCAGAGAAGAACAGAAACATTTTTTTTCCTATCTTAGTTGTGGCGCTCATGCTTTTGCAATACAGTTTTTACCATCTTTCTTTCTGGTCCATGGTTTAAAACACCCCCATAGTAAATTACTATTCCCATCAAAAGCATCCCCTCCCACATGTACACAACAGAACAGAACTTTTGTACCATCTGAAAAGGTGCATAATTAACAGGAGCATCATTGTTTCATTAATCAAAGATGACTCTGACCATGGGGAAAAGAATTAGAAACTCATATACTGTCCTCTGCAGTGGGCACTGAAACCATGGACTCACAGCAGACAAGCAGGAGACCCACCATGGAGGCCCATCTCTATGGCTGCTGAGCCATGCTATCCTGCCCAAACCATGAAGGTGCCACAGACTATGACCTCTCTGGTGGTTAGCCCATTGGGGGTCGACACCACTGAGCTGTGGCACTGTGATTCTCTCTACCCAGGAACTTTAACTTAGCTCCTGATAATCAGAGAAGGGTAGGTAATTCAGTGCCACTAGGACATCTGACTAAAGGCAACATTTTTGTGAAACGCTGGCTTCCTCTGAACACTTCCAGAGGTTAGGTGAGTTGTCTAACTTAAAGGTCACACAGAGAGTTTTCTATTTTCAAGGGAATGGCTCCTTCCACCGATATAGAGCACTTCAAGAGTCCTCACCCTTTTCTAACATAGGAAGGGAATTTAATATGCCCCCCTTTGTGTGCACATACTGCAAAACTGCACAATCCATGCAGACTGTGAAGCAATTCGCCTTCCCTGCACAACACTCCAGCAACGGGTACCAACGGGAAAGCTGAAAGCCCACTGGAGCTGGAGCTGCTGGCTCACTACTGCACAGTCTTCTCCATCCATCCATCCATACATACATACATACAGCACCATCCAATTTCTTTTTCAGGCTTATTAAACAGATGGTTAACTAACAAAGAGTCTATGAATCTACAGCCATAAACCCAAAGGGGGATGCCACAGTTTTGACTTCAAAGCCTCCCAAGCAAGACAGCTTGGCATAGTGTTAGGCTTCATCAGCTACCTTGTTTCAAAGAGAATATAGATGGATAAAACAAATGTAGAAGAAAAATTTACATGGCAGCCCCATCTAGGATGAAGAGCGGCATTTGCCTGTAAAATCACATACTGTTTTTCTTCAAAGCTATTATTTTTGAAAGTTAGAATATAGAAAGTAGCTATAATGTTTAAGTAAAACGGAAACATTTTACCTGCTTTTCTAAGATCATTAAAAAACTAGCCAACTTTCCTGATTTAACTGTATCCAAGTCTGACTGTAGGAAATCCAAGTTTTAGGTTTCCAGGCTTAAGACAAGGAAAATCTCTCCAACTCCCTGTGTGTGCGTGTAGACAGAGATGCATATGTAGACAGAGACATGCAGTGACGGAGTAACTGATGGAACTGGACTCGTTCACACAGTATAAATAGTTGCTGCATATTCAGTTGTGGGTTTTGGGACAGTAGGATACTCTCCATGCTTTCATTCTTTGCTGTGGTAGTCCTGATGTTTCAGATCACAAACCTAACTAAAGTGATCCTGACACTCTCATGGAAAAGACGGATCACAATACCCAAACATGTGGTCTATTGAAGGACTGGAGACCAAAGGACAAACCTACCGTAGCGGCTGTACAGCCAACCGCTTATCATGGAACTCTCCAGCCTTGGGGGTTATACATAACTATAACAATGAAACCAAGATCTGGTGTGGTGGTACAAGTGTATAACTCCAGCACTAAGGAGGGGAGGTGGGGGGACAGGAGTTTAAGGTCACCCTTGGCTTCCCGGTGAATTGGAGGCCAGCATGGGCTACATGAATGCCCATCTTTAAAAGCATAAATAAAGAGCAACGAAATGAATACCAAGAGTTACCAACTTCAAAGTCTCTCAACATAGCCATCTTCCAGTTTCTGCTGACCCGGAGCTTCCCAATGCCCAGGGATATCACACCAGAACCTTGCAACAGGTACTCACAGAATTAGCAGCACACAGTCAAAGAAACACAGTATTGGCAACGGCTTGGGAGTTCTCCAGAGTAGAGAGGCTGACTGACAACAGGGTGGAGGACAGAAGGTGGGAAACTGAGGGAGAGACCAGGCTGTGAGGGAAGGTGTAGGCCAGGCTGAGAAGTCTAGAGTTAGGAGCACACCTCTGCTCCATAGTGTTGTGTTCTCCCCTGTCCCAGGAGGTGGCACAGAAAGAGATGCAGCCCGCAGACGTTACTAGTGCTGGGTGAGCGCTGGGTGAGCCCTGTCCCTCCCATCTCACCCAGCTTGAGGGGTGAGTGTAATTTTCTACTAATCAGTTTGCAATCATCTGTGAGTTTTCCTTTGCCCGCACTTCTATGTAGAGGCAACCTTCCTCTCTGCCGAGCTCTTACTACACTTTATCGTGTTTTCCTGCTAGACTGGCAGCTCAGGAAAGTACTGAGCCCTGTGCCTGAAGTACACAGGCGCTGGTGTGCGGTGAGATGGAGGAGAGCAGCGGTGAACGGGGCAGGGACGGAGTGCCTAATGACCTGACTGCACTCCTTCCTGTACGAAGAGTGGGGTGTGTGTGCGTGCGTGTGTATGTGTGTGTATGTGTGCGTGTGAGTGTGTGTGTGTGTATGTGTGTGTATATGTGCGTGTGTGTGCGTGTGTGTGCATGCGTGCATGCGTGTGTGTGTGTGTGTGTGTGTGTGTGTGTGTGTGTGTGTGTGTGTATGTTGGATGGAGGGGAGCAAAGTGTATAGAGAACATACTCCCCTGCAAACTCAACCTACAATTAACCAGAAGACCATTTACCTCTTTAAATTTAGTCCTGAGGGCTTATTTTTAAAATAAATGGCACATATACTATTGAGAAATTTTGCTGCTTCATGAATCACTTTTTGGTGATTCTTTTCATTTTTAAAAAAGGTGAATAAACTCAACACTATGCTCTAAAATATATGAGTAATAAAGAAAAGAAAAGAAGAAGAAAGAAAAGAAAAATAATTAAGAGGTGATCAAGGAGGCTAAAGAGATGGTCCAGTGGATAAGGATACCACGTGAAGCAGGAAGACCTGTATTCAAATCCCAGACACCCACATGAAGGCCAGGCAGAACCAGCTACCTGTAATCCCAGCACTGAAGGGAGGAGAAAGGATGATCCCAGGATAACAGAAACACTTAAGTGAGAGATTCTGTCCCCCGTGATAGGGGAAGACACCCAGCATCCTCCTCTCGCCTCTTCACGCTCATACACACACACACACACACACACACACACACACACACACACACACGCACATGCACGCACACACACACAATGACTGAGTCACTGAATTTCTCCCAACTACTGCCATAATCATATCTTCTAGGTGATGAAGGAGATTTAAGGGCCGTGAGAAATTCAAGACTTAAGGCATTATTTGGGTGACTTTTTAAACGGGAGACTGGGGGATAAAGGAGGTGAGCTTTTCCCCCATCATGGTGTCTTCTTCACTCCACTTTCAGCCCTTTTCACTACCTGCAAAAGGTTTGAAACATTCACTGACCTGTCAAAACCATCTACACAGTACTGGACACACAGTCCTATCTGAATGGCTGCTTTCTGCTCCAGTGATCACAGCTCTATTCAGTCACAACCAAAGTGGGACCTCAGAGCTGGACGTGCTGTGATGTCAGTGGCAACAGAGGATAAAACAGCCATTTGATAGCAACTTGGATATCAAGCCTGTCAACGGGGACAAGTGTTCCTTCGGCTATTCTTAACTCAGAATCCAAAGCACAAAACAAGACCAGGCAGGGCCAGACTCCGCTGTAATCCCACAGAAAGCTGAGGGACAGACAACACACACAAGCTCCTCAATGCTCTCCAGTGCAGGGTGGCCCTGGCTCCCTGCCGGGGGACCAGGAACAGGCCCACTTTGACAGTGGGCTCCCCAAGGCCTGTGCAGCTGCGGACAGACACGCAGTGTCTGGAGCCATCCACGTTCGTGGCCTTGATTGCCTGTGTGCCCAACAGCTGGATCAGGCCTTAGAGACAAGTCTCAGCTCAGACAAGGCCCTTTATGGCAAGGTTTCCCTCAGCACCCTGCTTCCCTAGGAAAAATGACTTTCCTCCAGCCATTCATTCTAGATCCAGCCTAGCTCCTTCTCCAAGGCTGTGCTAGACACACAGAAGGTTAAACCTGATGCCAACTGCTGCCTCTTCTCCTGACGTCCTCACTCCAGTCCAGGCCCAGTGACTAAGCGTATGTCTAAATGGTGACTCGGGCAGTGACAAAGTTGGAGCATAATGATATGGCACACTGGCATCAGGAGAAGAGCCTAGTCTGTCATGGAGGCAAAGGTGGCTGGGAATACCTCGAGTCTCTCATACATGGAGTAGGACAAGGGGTTCAGCCAATGCTGTGTGTGCTCACATAATCTTTGCTAACATAAGTAATATTCACTATGCCTCCTTAAGAAGGTAATATATACCCAATGAAAATTTTGTGAAATACAGAAATCGGGGGCTGGTAGATGGCTTAGTTGGTGGAGTACTCCCCTTATAAGCACAAAGACCTGAGTTTAACCCCCAGACCCCACACTAAACAAACAGCTGGGTAAGGTGGCTATGCTTGTACTCCCATAGCTGGCTAGGGAGAGAAAACTAACACCTCACTGTCCAGGCAACCTAGTCTCTTTTGGGAGTACTAAGCTAATGAAAAGCTACACACACACACACACACACACATAAACACACACACACACACACACGGAACCCACGTTATACTGGAGTTTTTTCTTTCCAGCCAGTTTTCCTGTGCATATGTAACATTTATTGCTAACATCTTCGTCCTGCACACCACAATGGGGAGCACACATGTTTTCCATCCAAGGGAACCAGTACGAGAAGTATACCAAATAAGAACAATGTACTCAAATACCATCAACTGCGGGGTGAATTTCAATTAGGAAGAAGAAGCAAAACGTAGTCTATACTGTCTAATGATGCCTCTCACCTCTGACCTATCAAGTGCACTCTAAAATAGAAATGTCTGGTCCATAGCCAGGGAGAAAGCTGCTGGCTGGGAAACAAAGTTCTAGCCCTAACCCTAGCCCTGCTATTTGTGTGCTCTGTGATTGGGCATGTGGGTGCAGCAAGGGTCACATACTAAAACCCACAGGGCCAGGCAGTATAAATATGCCAGGCAGGTGAGATGAGGCTGGTCAGTCATACACTGCCCTGCCCAGAGACACTGCTAGACAGTTTTTTAAATCTCAGTTTTTATGTAAAACTGCCGTTTATAATTCTATGTGTTAAAAATGTAATGTCTACATCACAAGGACTGTGCCTCAGTTTCTCTTTCTGTTGGACAGGAATTTGAGTGATACCTGCTCATCCATGGAGATTTATTAAGAACATAAAAGATGCTTGTACAGTCATATACCAGAATAGCCCAAACACACTCAATGAGCATGGAGCAGAGAGACACAATCCCTCATATCCGCTTAAAATCCAGGATCAACATACACAGGACCGGATGTTTAGTTGAAACGTTTGAAAGTAGGCATGAGCGCACTGGCTTCCAAATTTAAAATCCTCAGAGGATGAGTGTGGCCAACTGGTGATTTGGGAGCAGTGTGGAGAGACAAGCCTGTCTGGAAGGCTCCGCTAACAAATGCATGTTAACTGGTGGCCACATTAAAGCAAGCACACACACAAACCCAAGTACTGACCAGAGGAATGGTGTCAGCAAAACACCAGATTGGGCTGGGTGCAGCAAAAACTGTGAGTATATTAATAAGTCAAGAGCTAATCACAGGTTTTCCTGAACAGGTCAGCACACACACACACACACACACACACACACACACACACACACACACATCTCTACTACAACACACACTGCCCTACATTTTACACTGTGCCAGTTCTGTATCTGTCCCTTTTAGCCTACTTCTATCACAGTCTCTCTTTGCTAAAATACATTAGTTACTATGGAAACGATGTCATAGTGTGTAAAGCCATTTACTGTCCTTGGAAAGGCATTCATGATAAAACTGAACAGTGGCATGCTTTAAAAAGAAAAGCAACAGAAAACACTTGTTCAAAAGCACAGTCTCAAAACTGTAGCTTCAAAGTACCCTTTACCCCAGTGTCCTATGTCCCCAGCAGCTTTCACATGCCACCCCCATCACCCAGGGGAGCACCCTGTCAAGTTATATAGGCCACATGTGCTTAAAACAAAGTCTCTCATCTACTGCTGCTGCAAACAATCAGCTCTCTTTAGTTCACACTTTCTTCCAAGAGGTGGAGAAGGGCTGGAAGACGGCAGGAGCAGAGGGAGGCGTCGCCTTAGGATGGTCCAGACACATCCTGCTCTCTTAATTGTCTCTGGAGATAGAAATAACACCAGAAACTTGGAGATGGGGACCTGAATTTCCTTACCAGCATAGGCATGAAATAAGGAAAGTGCCTTCAATTTTCCCTTCTAATATCAAGTCAAGCTTACCACATTAAAACAATGTACAGGAACAAGTGTGCATGGTGGCGCACACTTGTAACCCCGCACTTCAGGAGCCGAGACAGGAGGATCTTGAGTCCTGGGCCAACCTCGGATACATGGTGAGACCCAGACACAAAATTTTTTTTTCCATTTTTCAGTTTAGTTTTGCTGTATCCCCCCTCCCTCCCACCCCAAAAGAAGATAGAAATCTCAGATTTTGTCTATAACTGCTCTATTTTAAAGCATGAGTCTATATTTTTAAATGTGCTGTGAACATTACAAGTTCTATGCCTCTAGATATGTATAAACATATATATGTGAACACATGCACAAACTTAGCAAGACTCATATGTGAGTTACACAGACAGAGAAAGCCACAGGTATGTGTTGGGGGGGGGGCAGAGAGCCACTCTACATTCTATCATGGAAGACACTGAGGGAAAAGACGTGGCCATGACGGACTTTAAAAGCTCACTCTATCCTTGCAGAAGTTAGACTGGATGGCAGAGTAGAAAAAGGCAGGACACAGCTGTGGGAATATCGCACAGTCAGTGACAGAGGAAGGTGGGAAGCAGGCGGGAACCGCCACATCTGACTAGGGTGACTGTTCCGCAGGGCAACCATCTACCCACACTGTGACAGTGAGTGTCACTGGAGCCCCCGGGCCTGGGCTTTGTAATCGGGTTACACTCATGCTTTTCTGATACAGAACTGCCCACCAGTGAGACAAACAGTACAGTAAAGGGAATTTTACCTCAACACTGACAATCCATCTTGTTCCTGTTCTTTCCAATCATGGCACAAGGAATACCTTCCTTTCAATGACAACGTGAGGGCTGTTCACCATGGACTCACAAGAGTGCCTTGGACAGAGAAACTCAGGTTGGCTAACTCCATCCAGTCTTGACTAGCAGTGACACAAACTTTCACATGGCTGCTCCTGTCAGATAGAGATGTCCCTGAGCCACACCATGCTGGGCCAGAGATGCACAGAACCTCAGCTAGGAGAGTTGAGAGCAAACACAAACCATAACCAGGTGGACAC
>CABHPQ010144410.1:0-12400 GCA_902168405.1 Peromyscus aztecus | reverse complement strand
CATGTTGAAAGGCATGGGGAGCAGGGGAGCAGTGTGATTAAGCTTTGGCACGGAGCGCAGTGGTAGGAAGAAGTTGGCAGTGAAGTGAGGGGTGAACCCGGCCGGGGCAGTGGGAAAGGAAAAGGTAGGATCTGACAAGGGAGCTCACGTAGGGCATCCTCTTCTGGCCCAGGGTTACCGACGGAGGCTGTGTATGAAGGTTGATGCAAGTACTGTGGCTTGAGTACCTCCCTGCTTTGCTCAAAATCCAGCCCTTCCTCGGAGGATAGGCATCAGTGAGCAACCAGGCAGCCTGCCCGCCGTCCCAGAGAGTGGGGTGGCAGAGTGCCCACACCAGCCGGCACCAACTGGCACCAGCGCCCTGGCTGGGGGCTCTCCTTCTGGAACCCATCAGCACTGGCTTCCAGCCAGACCTGATGGAGTTGGGTACACCCTCTTCCTGCATGTTTTCAAAGATATGGGCGGAGTAGCAACAGCATTCTGAGACAGCCCTTCCTCTGGGGTTCTTGTAGGAGCCTGGGTAGTGTCTGACTCTGCACAGGGGCAAGCGGGCAACTGTCAGGCCTCCCCGAGCCTCAGTTTCTGTGAGTTTTAAGTGAGTGCACTTATTAACCCATGCCGTGGTTGTGAGAGAGAATTCAAGAACACAGGTGGAGGTTCTTGGTCCAGCAGCAGCAGTCACTGTAGCAAGACGTGGTGACAGACTGGATGGGTTGGGTGGGAGAGGTGGGCTATGGTTGCCATTGAAGGAGGGGAGGAGGGGACCCAGTGGAGATGGCAGCTCTCTTAGGCTGCGGCTTTGCAGGGCCGGAGGAGTGCGGAGGCCATCCAGTGGAAGCCTGAGGCCCTCCCACCTCGTAGTTCACAGGTGATTTTATTATCTATCTCAGGACCAACTTTTCAAAACACCCGTTGTCCCCACCAGCCACCTCAGTGCAGTGACCAGAGAGGTCAGTGGGGTCAGCAAAGCAGCTTAGCCTCTGGTCTTGCCTGAGTTTTTGGAGACTTTCTGGACCCCCGGTGCCTCCCTCCATCACGATCTTCCTCAGAGACTTGCTGGATCTCTTTCCAGGGCTCGAGTTAGGGCCTGGCCCAGTTCAGGCTCCAAGAAGAAGGAGTCCTGGGCTGTCACTCTTGCACTGATGTTCACCGCCCTCTGTCCTCTGTGTGTGTGACCTGGACAGTCATGAAAGCTCTCTGAGGGGCAGTGTCCCGCATAGAACAGGACGGTGCCGCTGCTGCCTGGGGTCCTCAGGAGGATCCCAGCAGATGAGGGATGAGCTGGCACTAGCACACAGAGGCTACTTGTTTGGTAAGTGAACGAGGATGGGTTAGGCACGGAATAGCCGAGGTGGCTGAGTAGGAGACAGGCCTAAGGGGAGGCCTACCGCAGGGAATCTGTGATGAGGGGCCAGGCAGACCTGCCTCAGCTACGGGAGAGCAGAAAGATTGTCCTGGAGTCTACACTGGCTGCCTGAATGTGCAGGTGGAGGCTCTGGGTGCTGGCCTGGGAGAATGCTCCAACGCCTTCACCACAGCGAGCGATAGGTGTGGTGTGTCAACAGCCCCAGTGACTTGCACACCACTCAGCTTCTGCAGTTCTTCCTTCTTCCTTCTGCAGTCCCCGAATTCCTTGATTACCCCCAACAGTGGCAGGGGAAGCTCTCTCTGCTGCTGTGGCCCTTTCCTACATGCCTTCTAGCTGTTTCTTCTCCTGGAATTTGATTCAACCCCATGGAAACACTTAAGGGCTACAGCGGACTGAGGAGTGGGGTGGATTTGTCTATTCTAGGTATAGACCATAAAGGGCCATGTTGTCTGCAGAGATATGAAACATGAATAAAACCAACTGTACGTTAGTCTGCTTTTTAGTGTGTACTTGTGAACAAGGTCAGTGATAACACACTCTTCTCTGGTGGTGGGGTGCAGATACTCCCCCATGCTAGAATGTGGCTGGCTAATGGCCCTCCAGCCCAGGGTTGACATGACTGCAAACATCAAGACTACTCTTGAGTCCTGGTCCAGGAGGCCCTGGGTGATTTGAAAGATGAACCCATCCAGGACTGCTTAGATTTGGGAGCCAAGGGACAGAGGAAGGGAAGGAGATCTCCAGTGAGACACAGGCAGAGGAGTGGGTGAGCAGATGAAGGTTGGGCAGTGGCAGATGGAGCATTGTCCGGGTCCCTGGTGTAGGCAGAGAAGAGCTTGTCTTATCTATCTCTTGGGGACTGGCTAAAAGTCAGTGCTGTTGGGTTCCAGAAGACCTCCTAGCCAGGGTTCTCTGGGGCTAGTAGGCAGCTTTCTGTCTTCCAACAGGGTGAGCAAAAGACCCAAGTCTTCCCTCAGGTCTTAGAGGTCATAAATGGAGCACTGGGGAAGGGCAGGGTTTAAGTTTCCCTGCCCTGAATAACAAGGGTGTCCATGAAGATCTTAGGTCATCCTAAAGTTGTTCAAACAGGTTCCCTTGCAGGACACGGTGTGTGTGTGTGTGTGTGTGTGTGTGTTTGGCCTGTCTTCCAGCTGGACACCTTGTTTCAGGATATTCAGGCCAGGGTCCATTTTGGAAACATGTCACTGCTGCAGTCGAATGTGGACATCCGTTCAGGGTGGCTTATGGTCCTGTGTGGTAGGGCTCCTGCAGTGACAGCAGAGACTTCTTTGGTCTCTGGATCCCTTTCAATTGGCAGGTGTGTCTGGTTCCCTCAGAACTCATTTGGAAGTGGTCAGCAGGCTCAGGGGTGTTGTATGGGGTTCCTGAGGCTGAGCAACCAGGCTAGGCATAGCCCATGGCACTTCTCGGAAACTTGTGGCACCGTCACCGTGTTGGCTGGATACTGAAGAGTTGGCAGGATATAGAGTAGGCACAGCAAAGAGGTTTTATCTGGGTGTCAATTCTGAACGGTTGGTACCAGCTGCCAGAAGAGCTGTGATGAGGAGGATTCTGAGGTGCTATCCGAGCTCAGTGAGAAAAGTGCTGTGATTGATTTGTGATGTCTGTCATGGCAAGGGGAGGTGAAGGGAAGAGGGGATGTGCTTTCACTGGTGTTGCAGAAGGAATACAGAGAGTCTAGACTGACTGTTAGTGAATAACTCATACTTTGTCTCATCCCAGTTTCTTTATCCCTAAAATGGGAGTGAGTGATAGGCTTATTGTAGGTATTGAGGAAGAAAATGGAATTAAATATTTTATAAAAGGTGAAAACATGGAGTGTGGATTTCATTGTTTTGGGGTCACTCAGGAGCCCAAAGTGACTTCACAGCCATAGTGCAGCAAACTTCTCTGTTTGCTGTGGGAACCACACAGACAGTGTGTGAGACACTTGATTGGCATGACCTGTGACCAGTCCTGTGCCAGGCACCTGGTGCCATGATACATTCTTTGCTAAAGTGTCAAAGAAGGGTTTGGTTCCATTCCTGACTGGTAGTCACTTCATTTCTGTCGATGATTCCCCAGTTGCCAATTTAAACACTGTTTCTGTGTGTAATGAGAAAAGGACAGAAATCTCTCTCTGGAACTTTGTCTCTGACTCTCCATTAAAGGTAGCAAAATTGCTTTATAAAGTCTGAAAGCCCGACAAGATCATGTACTAACCATGCATACATTATGCAAATCTGTGTGGAGTTACTTAATTTGCATAATGGATGGGCTGAAGGAAGGCTGGGAAGGGGAAGGAGTGGGGATGTTTGTGCAGACCCGTTCACCCCACAGAGTGAGTTTCCCCTTCCCATGCTCCTGCTTGGCCTTGAGATTGCTGGTGTGCTGGCCCGCTGCCTGTCCCTCGGTAGTCACCCCTCACCTGCAAGACAGTCACCCAGGCATTGCCCAGGCAGGCACAGAGGGCCTTGTGTCTGCGTCTTGAGCAGAGGGGCTTCATTACCTCTCATAGTCTCCCATGGACAGACAGCTTTCCTTGAGCGGTGCCCCCACCATTGTCTGTCCTGTATTTGTCCAACTGAGGCACTGGACTTGGTTAAGTGCCATCATGAATTGTGAGTCTTGCCATTGGGTGGCTTTTTCTGGGATTCTAAGGGAAGTGGAGGTGGGAGGGTATCTCGGGAACATCCCTCATGATCGGTCTGCTTTCTCTAGGGACATATCTGACAATTGATTTGAAGGATGTTATGCTCTGGTTATGAGGTTTCAACCTTCTGCTTTCCTCGGCCCCTTCTCTAGCCCTTTCTGAGCTCTCCTCTGTCCTACACTCCCAGGGGCTGGGACTACAAGGCCAGGGTCTCCTGAATGCTAGGTAAACTGAGCCCCAGCCCTGGCACCCCCTCCCCCACTAATCTTAGGGCTTAGGATTTGACAAGGGCTGAAATTGAGACCAAGGGTATTTGAGGTTAGAACCCAGTGGAAGTCTGGGGATTTGGAGGGTTAAGGTTTAAGGGGTGTTGGGAACCAGCTGTGTAGGTAAGACAGGTGTAGGAAGCATCTGGGTAGTTGGCTTCTCTGGATGGTGCAGAGGGTGTGTCCTGTGTAGTAGATAGATATAGAGTCACCTCTGGCAGAGGATGGACAGGGGGCTAAGTCTGCCAACAGTCTGGGGCTTTATGTGGCCAAACCTGCTCAAAGTTCTCAATCCCAGGGCTTGTGCTAGGCTCTAGGACCCTGAAGATGAACAAGAGCCTCCAGCTTTCCTTGACCGACTTCCTACTGCAAGTTCTCGGTCCTGGGACTTCATGAAGTCATTGCGCTTACTGCCCCATTTTACATCAGAGTATGGTAAGCCTTGGTCTCACGGCCAGTGAGTGAGCAGCAGATCTTTAAGGGAGGTCTTATGACCCCCAAGGCCCATACTCTTGAGATTGAGGGTCTGATCCAGACCTTTGGTGACGGGGTGTGAACAGAGGGTCTGTGCAGTGTGAGAGAAGCAAGGAGAGGAAGAGAACTGGACGCACAGTAGCAGGGACAGTAGTGGGGAGGGCCATGAATGCGCCATGTTTGGGAGTCTGAGTTGGTCTGGGCTTTGGGAAATGGAAGCAGTTCCTCCGTGGGGGTGAGGCGGGGTGGCAGCCAGAGGGTGGGGTGGGGGTGAGCAGGGACTTGGAGCAGATATTTCTCTGTCAGGTGAGGTAGACCTGGTATATTAGCTCCTGTGCTGCTCAGAGGGCCATGCTGGGGCAGGTGCGGGCTGCGGCCCTTGCTGTTGGTCTGTTTGTCCAGCTGGTGCACTGGTGTCTCCTGCGCGGGGCTGGGGGTGGACGGTGTATGGACCCTTTTTCTCTGGAGTGAGGCCAAAGCTCTCCGCATACCCTCTCATGCCAAGAATGGGCCCCACAAGCACCCTGGAAGACAGTGCTGGAAGGATCCGTGTGGCCAGGCAGAAGAGGGATCGGAGGCCCAGAGAGAGGAGCGACTCTCCGAGTTCCGGTTCCCAGGTCCCTGGGGTCCTTCCTCACTTGCTCCACCTCGGACGTGCAGCGTTGCCTTCTGGGAGACATTTACGCTCTTTTTACACCTGGCCATCCTCTCCGGTTAGGCGGGCCTTTGTTCTGGAGAGATCTCCAACGGTATCATCAGCTGGTGGAGCAGAAGCTACTGACTCCACACCTGCCTGGGGGTGCCGTGCACACACACACAGTCTGCTCTGGGGGTGCCGTGCGCACACAATCTGCTCTGGGGGTGCCTTTCGCACACACAGTCTGCTCTGGGGGTGCCGTGCACACACACAGTCTGCTCTGGGGGTGCTGTGTGCACACACATAGTCTGCTCTGGGGGTGCCGTGCGCAAGCAATCTGCTCTGGGGGTGCCGTGCGCACACACAGTCTGCTCTGGGGGTGCCATGAGCACACAATCTGCTCTGGGGGTGCTGTGCACACATACAGTCTGCTCTCCCAGCCACGCACAGATCCTTGTGTTCATCCTCGGTGTTCCGAGCTCCTGAGCCCTGGAGGGGCTCTGGTTGGGAGTTGGCGGTGGACAGTAGGGAAGAGCCCCTGGTGTTCAGATCTGAGGCATTCTTCCGAAAGCTGTGAGTGTTATAGACTGTGACTTTAGGCAGGCGATTTAGCCTGTTAATTTTCTCATGAATAAAATAGGTGATAATAATACCTTCTTTAGGGGTGCACAAACCCTGATGCTTTTCTTTTCTTTTTCTCCCCTGAGATACGGTCTTTGTAGCCTTTGCTGGCTTCAAACTCTCTATGTAGACCAGGCTGGCCTTGAATTCACAGAGATCTGCTTGCCTCTGCCTGCCAAGTCCAGAGATTAAGGGTGTTTGCTACCTTGCCCAGCCCCACAACTGCCTGGGGGTGCCATGCACACACACACAGTCTGCTCTGGGGGTGCCGTGCACACACACACAGTCTGCTCTGGAATTTTGGAATTACCTCGGGGTCTTTTTAAAAAAGCTGGTGTAAAAGAAAAACAAACAAACAAACAAACAAAAAACAAACAATAGCAACATCAACCTTCTGACCTCATTGGTTTGAGTGCAGCCTGGGTACTGGGAAATTCCCAAGCTCCTTGGATTATTCTAATGTGCAGCGAAGTTTGGGAACCGCTATCCTAAGTTCGTTGGGGATTAAAGGAGATAATGCAGGTTCCTGGGGCGAACTCAATAAATGGAGGTAATTAGTATTCCTCTCACTGCATTTAATGTGAGCTCTGGTGGGAGAGGGAGGAATTTCACTTTTATTCCACTGTGGGTCTGTCCTCAGTGGCCAGTCTTTACCCAGAAGGGCTCTCCCCTCATTGCTGCCAGCATTTCTGCCACTTCGGGGCCAGCGTCCGCCTTCCTGATAGCCATCATGGCTGTGATTAGGTTGGGTGCCCAGAGGGGAGCCCGGATGTGCTGGGCTCCACGGCAAGCAGTCAGTCTTCTCCTGAATCTCCTCCTGGTGGCTTTGAGTCCTCGGGATGGCCAGTAGAATCAGACGCTGAAGATGTTTGCTGTATCTTTGAAATGTTCTTCGCTGTTGCCTGGCACCAGCAGAGGCTGTGAAGGAAGACACATTTCCCCAGACTCCTCTGTTGCCCTGACAGGAAGTTGTGCATCAATGGGCTGACAGGAAGAAAATGGCTCTGCTGCCGGGAGCATCTGATGGGGGCTGAGGGAAAATGTGGACTCTTTTGGTCCACAATGAGGAGTCTTTTTCCTCAGGCAATTCCCCTGTTTATTTTTCTTTCAGTGACAAAGATTGGGGGTAGCTAACAAGGAGCCGGGGGGGAGGAAAGTGAGCAGGGCCTGTGCAGGTGTGGCAGGTGGGAAGTTTGGTGGCCAGCTGCCCTCAGCTTTTGACAGCATGGTTTCTCCCAGCCCCCTGCCTCGGGGGACTGCAAGGTGACTAAGCATTTTGTGATCTCCAGTGCTTTTTGCTCTGTCTACCAACCCTACCTTTGCAGATGCCTTTGATTTCTATTTCTTTTTACCACCCCCCCCTTCCAAAAACCCCACAGTGAATCTTTTAATAGCATAGGCCTTTTGGATCTCTAACCAATCAGTTGCCAAATCCTATCCAAAGTACACCCAGAATAGATGCTTTTAATAAAATGTATCACCTTTAAGCCGGCATAAACCTGTGAAATTTGTACATTTCTTCTGGAGCACCTCTACAAATTTTACAATATTGAAATCACCACCCAGTGACCTTTGAGAAAATACTAGATAAATTGCAAGTGATAAATAGACAGACTAGGCACCATTTCTAGCCAGTGCCTTTCCTGGTGGGCTCTTAGCCTGGGTCTTTGAAATCCCTGACCCCCGCCCCCCAGCCCAGCCCACGGCGCTGCCTCGTGCCATGCAGGCCTGTTTTCTGCCTTGCTCCTGGCAAAGAGCTGATGGTACAGTGCAGCTCTGAGAAACAGTCCTGGTATGTGGCTAGGCACCTTGTCCCGTCTGTGTTTGTCTCTGTGCTCTATCACAAAAAAAAAAAAAAAAATTCCGCCCGTGGTCAGAGCCCCTTAGAAGTGCTCTGGTGGGGGCCTGAGAGCTGCTTCCCTGGGCGAGCGGCAGGGAGTCCTCGGCCTTGCCAAGTGTGGGTTGAGCTGTGGTCCGAGCTGGGTGACCTTCCCAATGGGAAGACACTCAATGCCTAGGCCAGTCCTTGGTCACTTGGGTGTGATGCTGCACTCTGATGGTTTACATGGTCATTTGAGCCCCTAGGTCTAGTCTCTGCTACGATTCTGCTGCATGGGCACCTGCCCGCTTGCCAGCTGCCGGTGCACAGGGGCTGTGCAGCAGGGTAACATGCTGTTTATGTTTTGTGTAGGGAAAGCCATTTGAAGGCAATGGTCTGTAAAAAAAATCACATCAGCGGGAACTCTCAGAGCGTCTTGGTCATTCAGTGCTCCTGTGGGTCAACGCCCCTCTTGGGCAGGGGCAGGGGGCATTGTGCTCTGCTTCCTAAGGGCTGCTAATTGCAGTTGACCCCATGGCCATGGTCATGTGTTTACGGGTTCATTTCATGGGTAAGTGAGCTTAGTCATCAGCCTGGCTGCTTTGCCCTCACCATTTGATGGCCCATGTCAGCATCAGTGGGAGCTGGTCTTCAGGTCACTTGGATTTCTATCACGGTTTCCCTGTAACTGCCACCCCACATGGCTCGGTTGTACCTGAAACCCTATTCCCCCCGCCCATGTGGGAAGGAAGGGAGAGAGCAGAGAGAAAAATCAGAGGTTACAGCGTGTCCAGAGCAGGTTGGTCTTTCTGTAGGTAACACAGTTTTCTGAGACCAACACAGTTTGGGTTCACTCCCTTCTTAACTTGACAACTGGTTCTACCAATATTAGTGACATTTCCCCTCTCACATCTCAGGCAAAATGCTGGGTTTCTGGAGGAGATGGAGAGATGGGAAGATAACAGACACCTTGTGTGTGTGTGTGTGTGTGTGTAGGGCGGGTGGGGGTCTGATTGTCTGGAGCCCATGATGTGAGCGTGAGCTGCAGAGGTGGGCAGGGCTTGTACCATGCAGTGCCTATCCCTGTCCCAGAAGCTGCAGAAGTAGCAAATGGAGTCTGAAGAGTGAGGGGGCGTGGCCTGTTTTCTGTCACTTGCTACAGAACCTCCGTGGTACAAGAGAAGGGTGCAGGTCCAGGATCCAGGCTCTAGGTCTTGTTTCGAGATCTGGATTTTGCAGCTAGATGATTGCGACCCGGGCCTCAGTGTCCTGGCCTGTAGGATGTGAGGAGCCTAAGGCCTGGACCTGCCCTGAGAGTCCACACTCAGGCTCTCCCTCTTTGGCAGCCATCTCTTTGTGCTGGATTTGTCCTCTTGCCATCTGACCCCATCTCCTGGCTTACCATAACCAGCAGCTGGTGGTGGCTGGAGCTGGAGGGATGAGTCCCTTGGGAGGAATGCCCCCTCCTGACTCTGCATATTGGCTTCCTCCCTCTGACCCCGGGACTCTGGGCTCCCACCATTCACACCCTGGGCCCAGCTGGGTCTCTTCAGTGAAGTAACCACTTCCTGTGCCTACAACCCTTCCACCTGGTCTGCGAGTGACACGAGGCAGCCGCTTCGTAGCCGGTGACGTCCTTGTGGAGAAATGACAGTGTGTTTGGCCCATGCTGTCTTTTTCCTTGGCTGACTTGGGGTTTAAAAGCTCAGCTGTCATCTACAGTGGTTGTCTGTGAACTGCAGTGTTGGCTTTTCCCACCCAGGGAATTACTTCCGAAAGCCTCGTTGGCTCGTGCTCCCTATCCCATCCGAGTGCTCCTCCGGGGAAGGGAGCCCCAGGAGGGCTTGGCAAGGCTTTCTGTTTTCCTTGGTCTTTGATCACAGCTGTTAGAGTTAAAAGCTTAAGGAATGGATGCTAAACAAATAAGTATCTGTTTAGTCAGTAGGATGAGGAAATTAAGGTGACTCAGATTTTAAATTCCCAACTACCTGAAAGATCAAATCTGTGGCGGAGCAATGCAGAGCTCCCCTCTCCTCAGGAATCCATTCATTCTTCATCTAGCATTTAGTGAGCACGTGCTAGGTCTTGTGCGGGGCAAGGGGTCAGAAGGACAGATGAGCCTCCCTCCCTCCTACCTCTGGTGACCACAGTAGAAGACCAGGACCTATGGGACTTCGAGGGCTCTAGCGGTTTTGTCTAGACTCCACTCTTTAGCTGGCAATCTTAAAGCACGTTCCTGGAAAACAGAAATAGTGCAAAAGGGAAGGAGTGTGGGGGAGGAGCATGAGACGAAGGTGGAGGAGAGAGATGGGAGACTCGCAGCAAACTTTCCCACGAGGGAGGTGTTCCACACAGCGCCACAGTTCCTTGCTGAGACTCACAGCCTTCTGCAGCAGGAGGCCAGAGGAAGGACATTCTTTCTCAGCTCCACCCTGATTGTTTCTTCATGGTGCCTCAGTTTTATTATGTTTGTTTGTTTGAGACAAGGTCTCACTGTGTAGCTCTGGCTGTCCTGGAGCCCACTATGTAGACCAGGCTAGCCCCGAACTCATGGAGATCTATCTACTTGCCTCTGCCTCTCAGTGCTGGAATCAAAGGTGTGCACCACCACACCTGGCTGGTTTCATCATCTGTAAAGACAGGTTTCAGATGAGGTGATCTAGAGGACTGCTTAGATCTGCATTTCTGAGAGTGGTGTGGGGCGGGTGGACTCAGAGCAGGGACCCAAATAGAAGACACTCAAGCATCAACTGACTTTCCCTGGCTCCTCCTATTTCAACACCAGGAGACACCTGGTGAGTCCTGTGGGAGCCCTGCTACCTCTTTACTTGAAAGAGGTGCCTTCTAGCTGTGCTGCTGGAAGATGGAAAGTTCTGGGTCTCCATGTTTGCATAGTTTTCTGATCTGGACATCCTCTTCTTAGAATTTCTTAATTGTTTTTCTTTCTGTTAGTGAGGTCCCTTGAAGCTTTCACGGCAAAGGGCTCCTGAGTCTGGTACACACACACACTCTCTCTCTCTCTCCCCGATGCATTTGGCTGACTTCCTGTCAGGCCCGACTCCAGGTGCCTGTGGTCCGTCCCAAGCACCCAACCACAGGGCTGCTTCAAAGAATAGAAAGAGCCCTCACTGTAGCTCACTCTTGTGGATCTGCAGGGAAGGCTTGACAACACTGTGTTGGAAGAATTGGAATTCTTACTCTGTAGCTTTAGGTAATTGCTTAATTATGTTGGGCCTTAGGTTTTCTGTCCATGAGATGGGAGTGACTTGCTCTATCTCCTAAAGATCAGAAAACAAAACCAAACAAAACCCATAAGTAGGAAAATTCTAAGTTGATGTCCAGGACACAGTGATTTGATATCAAATATATTCTGATATAGCCCGTGACAGGTTGCTACCTCTGAGGAATTCTGTGCTGAGAAATACAAGCCAGCCAGGACTAAAGCAAGCTAGGCTCATGACTATGACTGTCCATAATTGATGTGATAAACTTAAAGGAGTGACATGTAAGTGCAATTAATCCAGGCACAGTGACACCGCCTTGCTAAAAATAGTGTCTGCTAATAATTACTTTGATCTAGTAAATGATGCCTGTCTGTGAGCCTGGCTGGGGCAGAGGGTCTGCTAATGCAGTAGAAAAGGCCACTCCTCCCTTCTACAAGGTGAGAGCCTTCAGGGTGGACGGGCAGGGAAGTGAGCCCATCTCTCAGGCCCTCTGGCAGCAAATGCATTGTGGATAAGGAGGTGTCTGATTCACTGCTGGGTATTATATAACGTTACTATTCATATTAATAGTTATGCTAGGCACAAACTGGACTTTCTGGGCTAATGGGGTGTGTGGAGACCCTGTGTATGGGCTGTACTGTGAGCTTGTGGGAAGTCATGACTGCTAGAACACGCTTGCATTCATCATCTGGTCTTCACCACAATCTCGGAAGGAAGAAGAGGTTTTGCTGTCACTTAATAGATATTGAAGACAGTAACAGGGCCAAATGGTCCACCCACAGTTTTGGACTGGCTTCCTAGGTGGCTGGCCTCATGAAGGTAGAGGCAGCTGGCTGGGGTCAGGGAGCTCTGTGGCCATGGAAACAGAGGGAGGGCTCAGTCAACCTGGCTTCTGCAGAAGGGGAGCAGGTGTCAGCAAGAGCAGAGTGGCCTTAGCAGGCCTCAGCCTGGGACTCTTCCAGTCTTGGACATGGGATTAGAAAGCTTGGGGTTAGCTGGGCGTGCTGACGGAGGCTTTGGTCCAACACTCGGCAGGGCAGGCAGACCCTGTGAATGTGAGGCTAGTCTACACAGTGAGTTATAGGCCAGCCAGGGTTACAGAGTGTGTGTGTGTGTGTGTGTGTGTGTGTGTGTGTGTGTGAGAGAGAGAGAGAGAGAGAGAGAGAGAGAGAGAGAGAGAGAGAGGAGAGCTTGAGGTTAGAGTCCAGATTCTCTACCTCCCAATTAATCTTGGAAAACTTCTGAGTACTCTATGCCCTGGTTTCCCATTTGTCAAGTGGGAACACAAATGATTTTTTTTTGAGTTTTTTTGAGGACTCCCTCCCTCCCTCCCTCCC
>CABHPQ010144409.1:7176-64662 GCA_902168405.1 Peromyscus aztecus | reverse complement strand
TCCCAGAGAGAAAATTTGAGATAATGGCCAAGTCCTGGGAAGACCAGGTCTAACCTTTGTTAATAGATACTACCTGTCAAGATTCAGGAGGTCTCCCTTGATCACTCCTGATCCGTATTGTTCCTGAAGGAATCCACAACCTCTCGTCTCCTGTGGGAACAAAACTCCAAAGCACTTTCGATTTCCATTTGAAAAATACATTTTTGACTTCTTTTTTAAAGTTAAGATAGCCCTCAAATATCTAGGTTGGCTCAATTTTGCAGTCATATTCACAATTCTATGTCTGCCAGCAGCTATTGTTTGCTTATCAATAATCAAAAAAATTCAAATCAACACAATAACATACAGGATTCAGGCTCCCTGTGTATTTCCCATCTCTACATGACTTATACTTTTTTATTATTTTACTTCTCTCTTTAAAGACTTTATTACTTAACTGTTCATTTTTTTTTCTATGATTATACCCTTTTTTTTCTCTCTCTTAAGCCTACGTGCATTGTAAAACACACTGGAACCTGTTTAGAAGGTTTTTTTGTTTTGTTTTGTTTATCTAAACATGTTTTACTGCGTATCTTTTAGCCATTTTTGACCCTGTGAGCAAACCTTTAACTGTTAAGCAGCATGGACCTCTGCCTGCGGCTTTGGCCACTGGTCTACCCACTTCTCAGGTCATGAAAGCCAAGCCTGAAGCTCATGGCCCCCTTAGAGGTTCTTGACCGAGAACTGCATTAAACCTACCTAGTTATGGAAGCCAGTACCTGCTTTGCACAAGCGGTTTTTACTTAGCTTCCTGCTTTTATTTAGTGCTGCTAGCTGAACAGCAGTGTCTCTTAAAGGAGCCATGACCTTGTAGCAGGAATCTTAAGAGTTCTTATTAATAAAATCAAACCTGAGGCCAGTTATTGGGGTGAACTCTGGAAGATCAGAGAGTCAGAACAAGCCACAACTAACCTCACCTGGCCAACTTCTCAGCTGATACTGTTTCCTCAGACTGGAAGCCTCTGTGTCCTCATATCCCTATGGCTCTCAGCTGAACTGCTGCTAGAAGCCTGAAAGCTTAACCAGCCAAATGCTTCTAGTTTCTGGTCCTCACGCCTTATATATCTTTCTGCTTTCTACCACCACTCCCTGGGATTAAAGGCTCACTTTCTGGGACTAAAGGCATGAGTCACTATGCCTGGCTGTATCCTTGAACACATGGATTTCTGCCTCTGGAAGGCTAGGATTAAAGGCGTGTGCTACCACTGCCTATCCTCATGTTTAATATTGTGGCTGTTCTGTCTCTGACCCCAGATAAGTTTATTAGGGTGCACAGTATTTTGGGGAACACAATACCACCACATGACCTTTTTCTTGGCCCTACATGGAAATACAGGCCCCACATTGGGTGCCAAAATGTTGTTGATTTTTGCTCTTTTGGGGGGCCCCACCACCCAACTCCCAAATAAATTACACACAGAACCTTATTCTTCATTATGAACACCTGGCCTTAGCCTGGCTTACTTCTAGCCAGCTTTCCTTAATTTTAAATTATCCCATCTACCTTTTGCCTCTGGGCTTTTCCTGTTCTCTTACTTCTGTAAATCTTACTCTTATTCCATGGCTGGCTATGTAGCTGGGTGGCTGGCCCCTGATGTCCTCTCCTCTCACTCCTTCCTTTCCTCCAGATTTCTCCTGTTTATCCTCTCTGCCTGCCAGCCCCTCCTGTTCCTCTCTCCTGCCTCACTATTGGCCGTTCAGCTCTTTATCAGACCATCAGGTGTTTTACACAGGCACAGTAACACAGCTTCACAGACTTAAACAAATGCAACATGAACAAGAGTAACACACTTTAATATTTTACAACACCAGTGTGTTCTGATTGCCCAGCTATAAGCCACAGCCAGCCTGGTGCCATCTGTTTCTCCTCCAGATCCTCCCCTCTGCTTTCTTATCTCAACCTCAGACCTGCTTAGTATTTCAGAATATTTCTAAAAGACAAAGTTACCATTCACCTCATGGTGGTGAAACTGTCCTGTCTTTAACCGGTCGGGATACTGTTAGGGTAGGTGCCCCACTCTTGTAGCAGTATCTACATGGTCTTTGACAGCCTCCTTTGCTTTTAGTCATGAGACATCCCGGACTGAACGTAGACTTTTTTACCCCAGTCTTAAGAGTCACCATTTCTCGAGGTATCCCATGTTGCAGGTGGAGAGAAATGACATTACCATTGAGACCTAGTCTGATGAGGGGTCAGTCCTTACTGCAGGGCTGCCAGTGTTTGTGGACCTTGCTAGGTTTCATTTTCAAGAAAGCATATTTTGCATTAGAAAGGACTGTGGGCTGCTGTGTGCAGGACTAGGTCAGCTGGAGCACTGAAAGGCTTGGGTTGTAAAGTCAGGCTAGTGAGGTGGTGGAAGAAAAACTTTTAGATGCTTTACCGGCACTTATTAATGGGTTAGAACCGGGACATCATATAAAAAGTAGTAAGGGATGGCAATAGAAATCTTGGGTGGAGATATTTGAAGCCCAGGAGCATGTAGCAAAAGCACCTTCTTGGAGAGGTGCTTAGTGTGTCTGAGTTGATCTGGGTCTACATTGAGACTGTATGAGAACCTAGTTCTAGGTAGAGGTACAGGCCAGCAGGTAGTATGTAGGGCAAATGTATATAATGGGCAAGCTTGAAGCAGCTCTTCATAGCAATTAGGAGGGAAGCTGGACAAATACAAGAATGAACTCTTGTGTGGTTGGGGGAAGGCCCTCATCCAAATGACTAAAGTAGGAAGCAAGGTCATAGGACTGAGGGTGGCTCTGGCAGTTCTGAGACTGCCTTGTGATTAGGGGTCACTAATCTAGATTAAGTTAGAAGAGAGACTTGATTGCAGACAAAGAGGAGAGTGGCTCACTCTTGGACAGTTAGACTCTACAGCATGGTGGCATGTCTCAGTAGCAATACAGGAGAAACCTTTTTGCTCATCCTCAGAGCTGCCTCAGAACTGAGAAGGGGTCTGGCTCTACTCCAGAGGCCAGGTTGGGCAGCTAGGTTTCAATGCCCTTTTCACCAGGCAGGCACTTTACAGGACAGTGCTTACCTTCAAGCCAAGCCTACAGCAGCCAAGGAGTAGCTGAATCTTTGAGACTGAGTCAGTTCTTTAAAAAACTGAAGAGGGGTGCCCTAGAGTTGTGTTTAGCCATATGATCACATAGGACCCCATTTTCTCTTTGTAGTGCTTGGTGTACCTCACAGTGGAAGGGTACAAGTCCACCGGAGTTTGGGGCGTGGTCATGAGCAGGTCATGGGTGGGGTGACTCTCACAGTGATGTAAGCAGTCCTCCATAAAACCGCCTACGCAGTGAATAGTTAATGTATGTTATTGTCCAGGGGTACTAAGATTTCAAGCTGACCTTCCCTTGGTGGAAACAAATCTCTCTAAACATTTTAGATTTGGGTCTTTCTGTCTTGGGAATTACAGTGGTGCATTCCCCAGCCTTTTCGCAGCAGGCTGAGTGCACCAGGACCAGCTCTAATGACCTTTGATCTCTTCAGTGGAGGTGAAGACGGAGCACAAAAGAAGCATTACTCTCCATTCCGGATCCTCCCCTATTTGGTTCACGTACACAGCTCTGCCCAGCCAGAACCAGAGCCTTGCTGTCTAGCACTGGTTGAGAAGATTCACTCTGGTTATGAAGGTAAGTCGGGATGTCCTATGCTCAGTTAGAGGCAGAATGCCAGTGTTCAGGCAGGAGCATGGGGATAGCTGTTTCTATAGTTCTAGGACAAAAGACTGCTTCATGTCCAGTATGGGCATAAACTCTGTAAGCACTTCTAGCTGATGTTTACTGATGTCATCACTGCTTACTGACCTTGACTTCCTGTGCTGTCACAGTGTGGCTTTGTTCTCTGTGCCTCACACTTGAATAGATACGTAGTACTTTAGTCCCTTCTCAACAGGTGACCTGTTCTATGGCCTTTTATATCTGTCTTGTATGAAATAATAGCACTAAAATCATTACAGGAAGAGGCCACAAGAATGATTGAATTTGCCGGGTAGCATATGCCTTAAGAGACTGAGGCATGTATGCCCTGGGCTACGTAACAAGTTCAAGGCTAGCCTGGGCTACATAGTGACTACCTGCCTCAACAAAGCAAAAACTGGAGGTGTAGCACAGTGGTAGAGTGCTTGCCATGCTGTGTAACTACAAGGCCCTGGGTTTGATTCTCAACACATGATGGAGCGGGGAGACAACATATTCTAGAAGTGTTTTGAAACTTCCAGAAATTACAGTATGTATATTCAGTAAACAGAAATACGTTTCTAAACTTCTTTATGGGCAGCTTCCATTTACTACTTAAAAAAAATCACAGTTGGTTCTGATGAGACATGATATGTGCTTTCCTACAAATTGCCACCCGATGAGTCACAATAAAAACAGGACTATTGGAAAAATTAGTTCAGGGGCACAATGATCAAAAAGTTAATTACATTTAAAAAAAAAAAAAAAAAAAGGATAAAGGGCCGAAAGAGATAGATACCTCAGTGGGTAAGAACACTGGCTGCTCTTCAGTAGACCCAGGTTCAAGTCTCAGCACCCACATGATGGCTCGCAATTGTCGGTAACTCCAGTCTAGGGTATCTCACACCCTCTTCTGACCTCCTCCTGTACACACATGCAGACCAAACACCTATGTACATAAAACTTTTCTTTTTAAAGGAAATCATAAAACCATTGATTTACACATTAAACATTAACAGCAGCACTACTGTAAGTGTGGCGTGGGCACTGAGGTAGCAACAGACAGCTGAAATGCACGCGTGTTGTGTGTACTCCTGAGCAGCTCCACTGGCTGCCTTTTTATGCATTCACTGAGGTTTCTTGCAGTTGAAATCATGTTGAAGGAACTGGGATGTAAGCCTATTTTCAGAGTATTGCCTGCATTTTTCAGTGCACATTTTAGAGCAGAGCTTACCTAACTTGATGGTACCAATTTTATTACATGACAAATTGCTTTAGTGCTATTTCAAGTGTTTTTGTTTAGTTATACACTGCCACCAAAGAATATTCAGTCCCTCCCTTACTCCCCCTTTAACTATTAGATATTTATGATAAAGAAATTAGCTATTTAGAATGTAACAGACTTCCTGTATTTAAAATTAACCATAATGTAGTCATCACATATTAACCTCATCAAAATCAAGCTAATAATGAAAATTATTATTTTACTGTAGCTTTGACTTCATGACGGTCAGACCTTAGATTTAAGTTAGATTTCTGCCATTTCATATGGAGATTTTATTCCTTGTATGTTTAGTAGCTAGTTCAGTAGATGATTAATTGGATGTTTGACCCTTAATCAGTCTTTCTCCTTTCTTAATAGCTCCTCGAATCCCTGTAGATAAAAGAATTTTTACCACAACACACACCCCAGGATGTGTGTTTCTTGAAGTAGATGAAAGGTAAATAATTCTTTGAGCCTAAAAGAAATTTGTTTCTGAAGACAGACCAAGGTACTAGAGGTCTGCGTTACTCTTTGCGTACTGTTCTGTATCCTGTGACACTGTCGGTTTGTCTGCGTGGTTCCTGCTGGTGACAGTGCAACTTCAATTGAGTCCTCTTAAATATATTTTCAAAGTGCATGTGTGTGCGTGTGCATGTGCGTGTGTGCGCATCATGCACATGTGGGGTCAGAGGCCCCCTTTCTCGTGTTTGGTCTCACCTTTTACTGTGTGGGCCTTAGGGATCCAGCTCAGGCCAGCAGGCTAGGCGGCAAGTACTTTTACCTGTTGGCTGAATTTTAGTGTAAACATCTTACATATTGTATTTTTAAAAGTGATCTATGTGATGCCTTACTAGATTTCATAGCGTTGAGGCTCAGGTGGTGCAGGTGTTATTACTTTACATAAGCCAAGGACCAGTTCTGACTGTACTCGATTTAGGACCAAGACTCAACTCCTTTAGCATTTACTCTAGTGGTATTTCCATTTGACAAATGCTGCTCGAATAAAATTGATGCTAAATATTGTAATTAGTCTAAAGAGGAAGAAAGAGAACATGTCTTTAATAAAGGATAATGTTTAAGAACTTTTCTCTATTTTGAACACATATAACCTTTCTTTTTGAGGGCAATTTTAAAATGATCTTTTATTTTTTTAACATAGTGATAGTAAATGGTGCTTACTGCTGGTTTTCAGTATTTTTTTTGAAAAAAAATTATTTACTTTATGTGTACAGGTATTTTGCCTGCATGTATGTCTGTACCATGTGTGGAAGCACTTTAAGGAGGACAGAAGACAGCTTCAGATCCCCTGGAACTGGAGTTACAGATGGTTGTGAGCCACCATCTGGGTTCTGAGAATCGAACTCGGGTCCTCAGGAAGATCAGTCAGTGCTCT
Organism: Peromyscus aztecus; assembly: GCA_902168405.1. Lineage (NCBI taxonomy): Eukaryota > Metazoa > Chordata > Mammalia > Rodentia > Cricetidae > Peromyscus > Peromyscus aztecus. The sequence goes on along the minus strand of CABHPQ010144409.1, from coordinate 58,291 downwards.
TAACTGCTGAGCCATCTCTCCAGCTCTGATTTTTTTTTAGTTTTTTTTTTGTTTGGATAAAGCAAATGTTGGCGGGGCAGTGTTGGTGCACACCTTTAATCCCAGCACTTGGGAGGCAGAGGCAGGAGGATCTCTATGAGTTCAAGGCCAGCCTGGTCTACACAGTGAGTTCCAGGACAGCCAAAGCTGTTACACAGAGAAACCCTGTCTCAAAAAAAACAAAACAAAACAAAACAAAAAAACAACAAATGTTGTTATCATATTAGTCTATGCAGCCCCACATATACACATTTATTTTAGAATTTTACTTATTCTTGAAATTTGAAAATCTGAGACTAGGACTAAGCCATGCGTTAGTATAAAGCGGAGCACAGAACATGTTTACGGAGCCTGTTTTATCTGAGTCAACCTTCTAAGGCTTTTGTGAGTATCGGAGGGATTGGTGCCTTTGGATACTATGTTTGATTTTGACATTACATTGTATTCAGTTCTTATTAATCATGTTTTTGTTCATCAGCCTTTGTTACTGTGGTAAAATACTAGAAATGACCAGCTTGTAAGGAGGAAGGAAAGGTTTAATGACTGCTCAGTTTCAGGCCATGATCACTTGGCTGTCTCCATTGCCTTGAGACCTCTGGTGGGTCAGGACATCATAGTGAAGTTAACCTACTTCCTTCCTGGGACCAGGAGGTAGAGGGAAGACAGGGTAGGAACCTGAATGCAGAACTGTGGAGGAATGCTGCTTGCGGGCTCACTCCCTGACTCCCCCATTGCCTCATGTTTTGCTAGCTTTCTTACACAGCCTGGGACCACCTGCCCAGGAAATGGCACTGCCCACTCTAGACAGGGCACTCTTACATTAAGACAGTTGAGGCATTCCCTCACAGACATGTCCACAGACTAGCATGATAAAGACAGTTATTCAATTGAGACTTCCTTCAGGTGATTCTAAGCTGGGTCAGGTTGACTAGGCCTATAGGCATACCCCAGTACCCTAACTTCTTTCCACTAGGTGGTGAAGGCTTCATCACCTCCCAATAGTGCCACGGGCTGGGGACCAAGCTTTCAATGTACTGTACTAACCTTGGGGGACATTCAAGGTCCACACTACACTAATACTGTCTACACTACACTACTGCTGTATACACTATACTACACTAACGCTGTGTACACTACACTAATGCTGTATATAGTTATAGCCCACATTATCCTTGGCATCCTTCTGTTACCATATGCTCTTTCTAAATGACAACGAAGAGCACAAGACTCCTGAGGAACTTGCTAGAAATTCATGTCCAGCTTCTGACTCCAAAGCTTCTGATTCATATAGTCACAGTGAGCCTGCAAGCCTGTTCTTAGGGAATGAGATGATTGTGATGTAACATGTCAGGTGACTACTCTCATAGTTAGCTTGTATCTGTTCCCCATAGCACAGGCACTTAGGTTTTTGTTTCATGGATGTGTCAATGGACATCTTTTCATCTTTTCATGGTCTTCCTTTTTAGAATTAAATAAAGAAGTTAGGGTTTGGTGGTGATGTTTTATTTTGCAGAGTGGGAGATAGAATTATTATGTATACTAAGCACATAGTTTCCGACTGAGTTATATTGCCAGCCTGAGTGGGTATTTTTAAATATATAAAAACTCCTTAATTACTTGCTCAGTGTAACATGCTTCCTGTGCTGTGTCCCTGTGCCCCAGGGCAGTGCCTTTGCTGGGTTACCTACCTCAGGATCTGATTGGAACATCGATCTTAACATATTTGCACCCAGAAGATCGGCCTCTGATGGTTGCCATACACCAAAAAGGTGGGGCCTGCTCTTTTATGGAAGTTGTTATTTGCCACTGATTGGTTCTAATTTTTAGTTCATTTCTCATTAGAATTTAGCCTTTATCCAAATTAAAAAAAATATGTTAAAACTGCTAAAGTAATTGTTTCCTACTTTAAAGTGCTGAAAATCCCAAGTAGATAACTGAAGCAGGACACTTGCAATCTTGCCTGTGTAAGGTTTGGTTGTAATCTTTTTGCTTTATATAGTTTTAAAGTATGTGGGCCATCCTCCGTTTGAACACTCGCCCATCAGATTCTGCACTCAGAATGGAGATTATGTCATTCTGGATTCCAGCTGGTCCAGCTTTGTGAACCCCTGGAGCCGGAAGGTTTCCTTCATCATTGGCCGACATAGAGTTCGAACGTAAGTTCATCAGTTGCTGCTGTGGGGTACACAGGTGAGTGGGGCAAATGTCACCTGTCATGGGAAGATGGACATGGTTGAGTATAAGGTACTGAATTCAGATTTTGTTGCTACTTTCATGGCACTACCAGCACTCTGATTTTTCTGATAATGATTGCAATCTTGGGTGGTGGTTCAGCTTTTAGGTCACTGTAGCTGTACTGTAGATCTGTAACTCCAGGTCCAGGGGATCCAGTGTCCTCTCCTGGCCTATGCAGGTTCCAGGCATGCTCATGGTGCACAGACATACACTCAGGCAAAATACCATACACATAAAAAATTAAATTAAAAAATTTTAAAGATTTAATTTTATATGTACAAGTGTTTTGCTTACGTGTGTGTAGAGCGTGTGCCTGGGGCCCAGGGAGGCCCGAAGAGGACACTGGATCCCCTGGGACTGGAGTACAAACTCTAGTAAGCAGCTGTGTGAGTGTCAGGAACCAAACCCAGGTCCTCTTCAGGAGCCGAAAGGGTTCTTCTTGTTGTTGTTTTTGAGACAAGGTTTCTCTGGGTAGCTTTGGAGCCTGTCCTGGAACTCACTCTGTAGACCAGGCTGGCCTCAAACTCACAGAGATCCACCTGCCTCTGCCTCCTGAGTGCTGGGATTAAAGGCATGCCCCACCACCACCCGACCCAAAAGTGTTCTTAACCATGCAGCCATCTCTTCAGCCTCTGACTTTACTGTTTCTTGGTTAGTTCTTCCATCCAGCCTGGGCTGAGCAAGCATTCTCCCACTGGGCCACATCATCACCTTGCCTCACACTAAATGCCAGGCATAATGCCTCCATCATAAGACTTGATGAGGTGATGTATCTGACTCAGTATTCCTCATTGGCACCCACTCTACCCCAAGAGGTAGTTCATGTCGTGACAAATGTGTAAACCTCGGTACCTAGACTGGTCCCTTCCCCTGTCTCTCTTCTCCCCTTAATAACTAGGGGACCTGGGGAAGGTTGACATCCCATTGAAGGGATGATACTTGTAAAGCAATAGTAACAATGACTATCACTCTTTAGGGCAGTGGTTCTCAACCTTCCTAATGCTAGGACCCTTTAGTACAGTTCTTCATGTTATGGTGACCCCCAACCATAACATTATTTTGTTGCTACTTTATTTATTTTGCCATTGTTGTGAATTGTAATGTAAATATTTTGGAGATAGGAGCTTGCCAAAGGGTCGCAGCCCTCAGGTTGAGAAGCGCTGCTTTGTGACCTTTGAAGATGTTATTTTCATATCCTTAAGAACTAGCACAGTTTTTAGGAGGAGGTCCTAATAAATGTTAGTTTCTTGTCTTTGTTATCTTTGTTGGCATTCACTGTATTCAGGTAGTAATTCTTATTTTGTTTTTTAATTTATCGTGTAAGATGGAGAACAATGACATGACACACGTGTGGAGCTCAGAGAACATCTTGTGTGGGTATCACTTTCACCGAGGGTTCTGAGGTCAAGCTCCAGTCATAAGCTTGCACAACCAACGATTTTACCATCTCAGTGGGCCATTGTAAATCCTCTGAGGTTGTATTGTGACTGCCTCATTTTCACCTCTAGGGTGGGCTGTAGAGTCATCATTATCAGGCAGCAAAGGTGATTAGCAGCTTTAAATTTTATTTATTTATTTATTTTTAGTTTGGTTTTTTTTTTGTTTTTTTTTTTTTTGTTTTTTTTTTTTTTTTTTTTTTTTGAGCCAAGGTCTCACCATGTAGTTCTGGCTGTCCTGGAACTCACTCTGTAGACCAGGCTGGCCTTAAACTCACAGAGATGCTCCTGCCTCTGCCTCCCAAGTACTGGGATTAAAGGGGTATGCTACCACATCCAACTAAGTTTTTTTTAAGTTTTACTTTTACTATTTTTTAAATTATGTGTAGGTTAGGAATATATACCTGCATGTGGGTGTGTGCAAGTACCCTTGGAGGCCAGAGACCTCACATCCCCTAGGAGCTGGACGTATAGATGGGTATGAGTCACCTGACATAGGTGTAGGGATCAAACTTAGGTCCTCTGGAGGAGCAGCAGGAACTCCTAACCACTGAGTCGTCCCCAGCCCAGCTTTAAGCATTTACTGCCTGGCAACTTTAGGGTCTTAACGAATACTGAGAGGTCCACTCAGTCAAATTTTGAAACCAGTCCTTACTGAACCTCTTAGGAGTAAAAGAAGAGTAGCTTATCACTGGTTTTATGTATACAGGTACATTTACTAAATTTATACACACACACACACACACACCCCTGAACCTGTCACATAAAGATCAGTGTTGCAGAGAAACTTAAACTGTACCAGGTGTTTGCCTATAATCCCAGTTCTTAAAAGGTAGAGATAGGAGGAGCAAATGCTCCAGGCTAGCCTGGGCTAATTGTAGCAAGACTTTGACTCAAAAAACCAAGGGCTGAGGATGTAGCTTACTAGTGGAGTGATTTCCTAGCATGTACAAAGTCCTGGGTTCTGTCCCCAGGACCATGCGGGTTGGGACTGTTATGTCTAGTTTGTTTCTTTGGGAATTTTAACTCCATATTTTCTGTATCTAGAGTTAAGGAGCTATTTCATCAAAACATAGCTTATTCTTTAAATGGTCCGTTGCAAGCACTTTTATCTTCATTTTAAATAAATTCGGTTTCTTGGCTCATTGTTTCTCTTGGCGTTTTATAGGAGCCCATTAAATGAGGATGTTTTTGCTACCAGAATAAAAAAGGCAACCAATAACAACAAAGACATAACAGAATTACAAGAACAAATTCACAAACTTCTTTTGCAGGTAAAGTGAGAGGTTTTTAGAGCACATCATTTGCAAAATTGTGTTTTATGTTAGTTGGTCTTAGTGAGGTCCTAGTGAGGTCCTAAGAACACACTGAGGAGAGAGAGTCTTTACCTCCGCATCTTAGAAGTGTTTGCTTTTCCCTGTGCTTCTGTGGATTAGGTTCTGGTCAGTTTGTTCCTTATTCTGTGTGAGATGCACAGGCCCCTTTGGCTGCACTCACCTCAGCCCAGCAAACTGGGCTGCAGTGACAGAGCAGACCCTTGATTTCTTGCTTTCTTCATGAGAGAATTCTTCTCATACTTCAGACACCCAGCAGTGTGCTCAGCTCCTGTGTTTGGGCTTCAGTGTTTTTTTAAAATAATTCAGTTTTTAAAAGTAGAAGAGAAATATGATTGGTCTCAGTATCTCTTGTCATTATAAGGGAAGAACAAGGAAATTACCTGTTGAAAAGGGCAACCAAGCTGGGCGGTGGTGGTGCACGCCTTTAATCCCAGCACTCGGGAGGCAAGGCAGGCGGATCTTCGTGAATTCGAGGCCAGCCTGGGCTACCAAGTGAGTTCCAGGAAAGGCACAAAGCTACACAGAGAAACCCTGTCTCAAAAAACCAAAAAAAAAAAAAAAAAAGAAAGAAAGAAAGAAAGAAAAGGGCAACCAAAGATGGGTTCTGTTAGTAAATAGGGTTGAGTGTGTTCCCACATGGAATGTGAACCCAGAGGTTTTCCAAAATGTCTTTGATAAAATCTCTAGGGTTCATAAAGTGTCTGAAGTTTTATAAAACTCTGTTTTTGTTTCATGTGTTCTGTCTATTCTAAATTTAGTAAAAAGAACTAAAGTTTGATTTATTTCATTAAATTATCTATGATTTACAAAAATCAGTTATCTTACGGCATCTAAAAGGGCGAAGTGCTGTAATCCCCACCTAGACTAGAAAGTTAGGCTCTGCCCTGGGAATAGGAAGGCACTGAGGCATGGCTCACACCAGCATCCAGGCTAACAGCTCTTAGCTTTGTGGTGATTGTAGACTAGAAGCTCTGAGGTGAGTATCCTTACCACTTACACAGCAGTAACTGAACTGGGCCCCTTCCTCCTAGCCGGTTCATGCCAGTGCTTCTAGTGGTTACGGGAGCCTGGGCAGCAGCGGCTCACAGGAGCAGCACATCAGCATCACCTCTTCCAGTGAGGCAAGTGGACACTGTATGGAGGAAGCACAGAAGGAGCAGGTGTGTGGCAGATGTGTTTTTGTGCAGATGCAACGTGTCTGTCTTGGTCCTACACCTGGTGACATCTTGGGATTTGTCATTTGACAACTTTCTATTTATTTTAGAAAATGGTTTGAGTGGATATAGATAAATGTCTGTAAAAAGAAAGCTGAGATAGACTTGGTGGCACATACTTATAATTTCAGCAGTCGGAGTGAGAGCAAGCGCTCAGAGGCCGGCTGGGCTGCGTGGTAAGGACCCTGTCTTGTAGAGGAAAAAAATCACCTTTGCAAGGTGACCCTCGGATTAATTGTGTGCTTTTCTAAAAGCAGTGTGCCATATAGGTGGATGTACGGTTTGATTGTCATCAGTGTACCATGATAGGTGGTTGTACAGTTTGATTGGCACCAGTGTACCATGGATAGATAGATAGATGTACAGTTTGATTGGCTTCAGTGGCTCAGCAAGAAGTGGAATTGAAGTGAGGACTGCTTTTAGTCATGTCTCAGAGATCCAGAAGTTAAGCGTGTATTGTTTGTGTCTTTTAGTGCACACTTCTACATTTTTAAACCTATTTTATCATTCTTCTCCCTAAGATGACCTTGCAGCAGGTCTATGCCAGTGTAAACAAAATTAAGAATGTGGGTCAACAGCTCTACATTGAGTCAATGGCCAGATCAGTCAAACCAGTGATGGACACATGCATGGAGCTGCAGGGTGGTGGTAAGTCAACAGAGTGGCCCTCAGCCTCTCCCGAATCTGTCTTTCCACAGACAGCAGCATATATGCACGCTGAACAAAAAACCCTGAGCCCTGTGCTGCTTTCTAGCTTGCTGAATTGCTCAGAAAATGGTAATAACATTGACAGTAGTAATATACTGGCTGCACAATACCACTTGGAAGCTAAATGGTTTTCAAATATAGCTCAGTGTGCTTTAATAAAGAATTAGCTATTTTGATACCATCTGTGTTAATTAGGTTTCCTGTTGCTGTGATGAGGCACCATGACTATGACAACTCTTACAAAGAAAACATTTAATTGGGTGGCTTGCTTACAGTTTCAGAGGTTCAGTCCATTGTCATCATGGTGGGGAGCATGGTGCTGTGAAGGCTGACATGGTGCTGGAGTAGTAGCTGAGAGTGCTGCATCTTACAGGCAACAGGAAGTCGACTGAGAGTCACACTGAGGGAAGCTTGAGCAAAAGAGACCTCAAAGCCCTCCCCCACAGTTACACACTTCCTCCAACAAGGCCACACCTCCTAATAGTACTACTCCCTTTGGGGTCCATTTTCTTTCAAACCACCACACCATCAGATTCTTAGTTTCTTTCCTTTCTGAGCTATCCAAACCCAAAAGAAAATAATTTTTAATACATTTCAGATAATAAAGAAAATTGAGATAATCTTTTTCTGTCATTTCAAATAAAGGAAAAATAATCTAAACTGAGTGGACAATTGGCCTTTTGAGCTTTTCTTGAATGTAAGATAAGGCTCACTCCAAAAGTATTGGGTCAGTTGATTATATTCAGTGGTATTATTCTGGAAAGCTACCTAGTTATGTCACAGGCAAAAAAAAAAAAAAAAAAAATCTGTATTTGGAGATTGGATTGGATTGCTGGGGAAGGAACCCAGGGTCTTGCTAGGCATGCACTCCTTCATGGAGCCACACTGCTGGCCTGTGTACATTGACTTATTACTAATATACTTATTATTGCTGGCCTATTTTCATTTACATATTGATTGTTTTTAACTTAACTATCTTTTCTTTCATTTTTCTCCTTGAAGTTTAATACAATTTTAGAAATCATGAATTTTGATCATGTAAATTTTATAATAGTATTTATCATTGTCAAATGCAAGCATACATAACATGGATGACATTTACTTTCTAAGACCAGTAATAACAACAGCTGGGTTTTCAGGCTCTGTCATGACTTTAAGGCAGCAGACTAGGGAAGAGGTGGGTCAGTGGGTAAAGTCCTTGCTGCACAAATACGAGCACTCGAGTTTGGATCCTCAGGACTCATGTAAAGGCTAGGCATGACTGTGCATGCTGGTAACTCCAGTGCTAAGGTGTGGAGGCAAGCAGATCCCAGGGACCCACTAGCTAGCCAATCTACCCAGTTCAACTCCAGGTTCAGTGAGAGACTGATCTCAAAAAGTAAAGTGGAGATACAGAAGAAACCCAAAATTGACCTTCGATCTCTACTCACATGCTCACATAAGTAACACTCCCACACCCCAAACCAACTCAAACTACTGATTACACGTTACTGTAGCCTTGGGTGCTGTGTAATGTTATGTCAAAGTTTCTGAGATCTCCAGGCGTAATAGTATATACCCCTACAACCAAGAGGCAGAGGCAGGTAGATCGCTGAGTCCCAGGCCAGCCAGGGCTGCAAAATTAGACCCTGTTTTCCCCACAGGGTTTTTTGTTTGTTTGTTTCCTGAGATTGTAGTTTTCAAACAAGAAGGCATTCATTTCTCACAGTGTGGAAGGGAAGGATGTCTAGGGCCAAGGTATGGAAGGTATAAGTATTCAATGAGAGCCCTGACTGCTTCAAAGAATGAGCTTGAATCCTCCCATCCTTCAAAGGAAAAGGAAAAACTCCCCCTGCATAACGGAAGAAAAACAACAAAAAGAGCCTTAGCTAGTCCCTCCGCTAGCACCCCATGGTTTTGAGATGGAGTCTTGCTATGTCACTCGTTATCTCAAACTCCTGAGGTAAAATGATGTTCTGTAACAGGCTTCAGCATGCTAGGACTAAATGCTGCCACCACACCAACCTTCAGCTTTTTTGTGAGCTCACTAACCCCAGTCATAAAGGATATGCGAGTGCTTCCATTTTCTGCTCAGGAACAAAGAAAGAGCATCGATCCACACCTAGAGTGAAAAAGACAGCAAATCTATGACCTCTCTTTACCCAGTTGAGTCCTGAAGCAGCAGCTAGCAGTTCTAGTATCCAAGAAAAGACTTGGGCTTGTGGAACAAATGAAACAAGGCACACTGGACTGCTGCTTACTGGCCGACTGAGTGCGCTGGCTCACTGAATCCAGCAACACGCAAGAGACAGATTGTCAGTGCAGAGGGATAACGAGCAGGAAGTGGAGCAGATGCTCACACTCTCAACAGCCACCACTTGAAGCACAAATCTGGGAGAGGAATTTGGAAGCTGAATCATTCATAAAACCATAGTAATAACACTGCAAACCTGGCCTAAGGTTACATTAATTCAAGCACAGACCTTTCCAGGGATATGGCTGCTCAGTCTCTGTCCTTATCAAAAAAGAAATGAAGTTTATGGAAAAGCAAGAAGGAGAAACTCAACTCCCAAGAGACAAAGTGGTCACGGAAGGAAGACTCAAACACATAGCAGTGGAGATGCCTGACAAGGTAAGATAACCGTGAACGATTCATTGCAAGGCTGATGGGCAAAGTGGGCCGTGAGCGAAGCCAGCTCTGAGAAGGAGCTGAAGGAAAGGGTCAGACAAGACTGTTAGAAATGCCGGAGGTACTGTGTGTATCCTGCTGCCTGTTTCCTACTGATTTGTCTCTGTGATGTAAAAATGTTCATATGACCCAAGTCAAAGAAACTAACATTGATGTTTACATACTCTGGGGAACAAACGGTTTCAGCAAATCAGACATGAAAAATGGTTGTCATCAGCATACAGAAGAATCACTAAGCTCCCGCATAGATTGTTTTGGATATCACTTAGATTCCTCAGACTGCCACGGAAACAGTAGAGCATGTTGAGTCCAGGGGTAACATCAAACTACCTAATATGGGATTGAGTGGGATCCTAGAAGAAATATTTGAAGATACAATAATCAAGATTCTGCAGATTCAAGGAACATCAGTATTTTTAAAAAATAAAAATTAGTTTTAAGAACCTACTTGAACATAATCTGTTCAAACTGCTGAAAATACAACCAAAGAGTACATTGTGAAGGCAGCAGGAAACAGATGACCATAACAGTTCATTTCTCCAGAAATCATTTATATAGGAAGACCCTAAACTGCCCCTTCTAAGAAAAAAACTGTCAACACAGAGTTCTGTACCTGGTAGAAAATCCTTCAGAAGCAGGTTTCTCAAACAACTGAGAATTGGACAGCACACTTTTCTACCAGAAATGTCAAGGAATTTCTTTCTTTCTTTTTTTTTGGGGGGGGGGGGGTCGAGACAGGGTTTCTCTATGTAGTTTTGGTATCTGTCCTGGATCTCACTCTGTAGACCAGGCTGGACTCAAACTCACAGAGATCCACCTGGCTCTGCCTCCCAAGTGCTGGGATTAAAGATGTGCCACTGCCGCCCTGTGGAATTTCTTATTTTTTAAAGATTGTGTGTGTGTGTGTGTGTGTGTGTGTGTGTGTGTGTGTGTGTGTGTGTGTGTGTCGATACTAGACCATGGAGGCTAGAGGTATTGAATCCCTTGGAGCTGGAGTGACAGGTAGTAGTTGTAGCCACCCAACAAGGGTGCTGGGAATTTAACTCAGTCCTCTGGAAGAGCAGTACTCACTGGTAACCACTGAGTCATCTCTCCAGCCCCAGGAATTTCTCACCACAGAAGAAATATGATAAAACAAAACCTATCTACACTAAGGAGTGAAAAATACTGCACAAAGAATAAAAGAAAATAAGTTTTATTTGTAATTGATTTGAAAACTAACTAAAATAGTGTTGTGCATTTATGACATACAAGTAAAGCATGGCAACAGTATTGTAAGATGGTGGGGGAGTTTGGGGAATGCACTGCTGTCCGCCTTTGCCTTTGAAATGATGTGACAATTGGAGGTGAACCCTGAACACCATGTCAGTTAAGGGAAAGATGGTGAGTGACCAGACACTGTGACATAGTTTATCTACTATGGACCTTAAAGAGCTGCTACTGTTTCTAGTGATGCTGACTCAGCTCAGATGGTGTTGGGCGGGTAACACCATGTGGCTACACTGGGCAGAGACATGACTTATATCCCATGTGAGATGGAGCAGAGCAGTGAGATTCCACCACACTATTTAGAATAGTGCACAGTTTAAAACAGGAATAGTTAACATCTGCATCTTTCCACTTGATTTTTTTTCTTTTTTCTTTTTTTCAAGTTCACAAGTGACTATGGGTAACTGAAACTATGGAGTTGGTGGTGGTAGAGCCTTGCCTAGGGTATGCAAAGCTTTGGGCTCAATATCCTGTCCTCCAGAAAACCAAAAACTTAATACACTTATACTACAGGAAACAAAACCAGCCACCAGTGATGGGGTACATACTGAAATTGAAAGGGGGAGAGGAGTTGACTACAGAGAGGTAGCTGAGAATCTGTGCATTGCCAAGATCCATAAACAGTAATCCCACTCTAGAATGTAGAAAGAGCCCAAGGCTGTGTGCGGATAAGTCTGCCAAGCGTGGATGGCATAAACATACTCAAGGAGGTAGATTAAGTAGCTTTAGAGAAGAAGAAAAATATATTTTAACTAGATGCCAAACACAGAATACTAATGTGCATAAACACGGTATCCAGGTTGGTATTTTTATCACCAGGAGAATTCTGAAGTTACTTTGTATACTAAGGTTGAACAATTTTATATAAATATTATAGATAATGATCACAAGGTTTCTCACTGTTGGAGAAGTTTCAAGTAATCAAAGGAGGAATTTTGGAATAAATTGTCCTGGACTGGTGGTAGAAGCATGTGGAAGAACTCAGGCATTCAGGTAGTTGGCTGGACAGACAGACAGACAGACAGACATGGGTTAACATATAGACTCATATATCAGTTCTGACCATTAGAGAACTTACAAGCATAGACACACACCTAACACCAATATCTTGGTTTCTGGGTGTATTTTTTCCAACAAAAGGAACCAGAGCCAGGGAGTAAAGATGTTCAAGAGACAGATAGATATCAGAAGGACACAGGACAGATTTTGGAACAGTTTCAAGTAGCCCAGGCTAGGACAGTTTGAGTAACAGAATTCATCATGACAGTGTTGCTATGTAACACAGCAAATTAAATACCATAAGTCTGCTGAAAGATGACTGGAGGAGTAAGTGAAGACCAAGGGGCCGAGGCACAGTAGAGCTAAGATGGGACCACCAGATTCATTGAGCTCCTGGACTAGATCCTGAAATAAAAGCTAGGTTTAGTGATTACCCAGTAAAAATTCAAGGAAAGTCTTCACCCCAGTGAAGCAATTCCTCCACGGTGAATTTCATGGTTTCATCATGTCGCTGTGTGAACATTAGTGGACACTTCAGGGAGGGGTATGTTTCTCTACATTGAAATGGGACTATCCAAGAAGTCATTTTTCCATAGAGCCTTGTCAAGGGAGGCCTCACCAGATCAGCTAAAAATGCCCATCACTAAGAGCAGCAGTAGCAAACGCTGCAGACCTGTCAACTGTGTGACGTTGTTATTCTTGGTTCCATAGCACCGCTTTACACGGTTTTCCTCTGCCTGTTTTTCCATCTCCTTTACTGGCTCGCCCTTCTCTTCAGGAGGTTCGGGTTCCCTAGTACTCAAGCCTAGAGATATTTCCCTTCTCTCCACACCTGTGCCACTAGCCACATTTGGTAATTAAAGTTCAAATTCAAACCAATACAGTATTATTTTATTCCTTGGTTGCAGTGGCCTATTTCAGGAGCTTCATGTGATGATGGCTAGTGGGTGGGACAGCACAAAAACAATGCATCAGTCCTAAGCAGTGCTGTATGCTTCACCTTGCAACACTTATGATAGGTGTGATATCCAGTTATTCCAGTCCCCGTGACCAACTCTACAGGTGTTCAATAGACAAGCGGTTACAAGGTGGGGTGACACACAGCATTTAAGTGTCTTAGCCGGTTGTAATAAGTAGTATGAGCTTAACATTCAGCATTCCCCCATCAGCCTGTCATCTGGTAGTTGCTTTGGTAATCCTTGCCTGAGATAAAAAAACGAGTGTAATCATTCTGTATAATTTGCTTTTGTGCCATATTTTATTCATTTTACTGATATTTTTGTGTCAGTGCATTTAGATCGGAGCTCATGTTTAATGTCTAATATTTTGTAAATGGGTGTGGTGAGCTTACTGTTTTCTTAATACATGCTAACATTTTAATTGTATATGCTTTTATTTTCTTTCAGATGAGCAGAAGGACTTTTTTCCCTCTCAGACACTGAAAAATAAAAGCCTGTGTACTGGCTCTTATGAGGAGCTGAGGCTAGAGCAGCATAGTTCGTCCTATCAGCAGATGAACTGTATCGACAGTGTCATCAGGTAAGAAGTGCCAGTGATGGCAGTTCAGCCGAAGCCTAGCTCATCACTGGAGCATATAGCAATTCAGAGGTGTTTGTATTGATTTCACACTGTAAGTGATAGGATCAGTTGATGCATGTGAAGCTCTCAGAGCTGCTGGGGACAGTGGTGCTGAGTCCTCTGTTAGCATGGGGTGCCTGTTGCATACAGTTCACAATTGATTGAAATTTGTGGAGGGCACAGAAAATAAGAAACTGCATCTCTCTGTGACAGCTATGGTATAGTGAATGCATAAGCTGGTCAGAATCAAATGGTATAAGATGTGAAGACCAATTAAAGAACATAGTGAAAGATACTATTATAAGTCACTAGCCCAGGCTGGGATGGTCAGGGTTGGCTTCATCCAAGAAGGAAGGGCAAAGTCTCCCATGCCTCAGTGAGGTAAGTAAAGCACAGAAGTGGGAATAGCTTGGTGGAGCTGATACAAAGACAGCTCACTTCTGTTGTAGGTACCTGACGAGCTACAGTCTCCCAGCCTTGAAAAGAAAGTGCATATCCTGCACAAACACGTCTTCATCCTCAGAAGAAGCCAAGCCAAACCATGAGGCGGACTGTAGCATGGTGCTGCGAGGTAGCCAAGTGTCCTCAGAGCAGATGACTTCGTTGTTTTTTGTCTCTCTGTCTTTATTTTATATCTCAACTGAAGTTTCCCTCCCTCTTCTCCCAGTCCCTCCCTATCATACTTGTTCTCTTCCTACCCCCCAATCCACTCCTCCATTTCTTTTCAGGAAAGGGGCAGGCCTCCCATGGGTATCAACCAAACATGGCATATCAAGTTGCAGTAAGACTAAGCACCTCCCCATGTGTTAAGGCTGAACAAGGCAACCCAGTATAAAGAGTAGGGTCCCAAAATCCTGCAAGAGTCAGAAACAGCCCCTGCTCCCACTGTTAGGAGTCCCACAAGAGGACTGTATCATATACACAGAGGGCCTAGGTCAGTCCCAATGAAGGCTCCCTGGTTCTCAGTTCGGTCTCTGAGCCCCATGTGCCTAGGTTAGTTGATTCCATGAGTTTTCTTGTGATGTCCTTGACCCCTTTGGCTCCTACAGTTCTTCCTCTCTTCTGTAGGATTTCCCAAGCTTCGCCTAATATTTGGCTGTGGGTCTCACCGTCTGTTTTCATCAGTTGCTGGATGAAGCCTCCCTGATGACAGTTGGGCTAGGCATCTATCTACGATTATAATGGAATATCATTAGGCATCATTATGTTGGCAATTTTTTTTCTCCAGCTCGTGTTTGGTTCTATCCTAGGTCTCTGGGTCATCCAGCCTGTGGGTCCTGGTGCTCCAGGTAGTGTCAGGGGTAGGCTTACCCTCCTGGTATGGATTTTAGGCTAAACCAGTCATTGGTTGGCCACTCCCTCAGTCTCCAGGCCACCCTTATCCCAGCACATCCCATAGGCAGGACAGACTGTAGGTCGAAGGTTATGTGTGTAGTCAGATTTTTCATTAGGCTGACAGCTCACAAAAAATGACACAGAGGCTGGGCAATGGTGCACGCCTTTAATTCTAGCCATTGAGAGGCAGAGACAGGCAGATCTCTGTGAGTTCGAGATCAGCCTGGTCTACAGATAGAGTTCCAGGACAGAGCTGGGCGGTGGTGGCGCACGCCTTTAATCCTAGCACTTGGGAAGCAGAGCCAGGCGGATCTCTGAGTTCGAGGCCAGCCTGGGCTACCAAGTGAGTTCTAGGAAAGGCGCAAAGCTATACAGAGAAACCCTGTCTCAGAAAAGGAAAAAAAAAAAAAAAACTCTTTTGAGTTCCAGGACAGCTAGGGCTGTTACAGAGAAACCCTGTCTCAGGTGGAGGAGGATGACACTGATTTATTATTAATTATAAACTCTCAGCCTATAGCATAGGATTGTTTCTAACTATCTCTTATAATTTAAATTAACCCATACTTTTTAATCTACATTCTTCCATGCGCTTGTCACCTCATCTCCATTTTGCCCATCCTGCTTCCTCCGTATCTTGCTGACAACTTGCCTTTCTTCTTCTGAGACCTCTCCGTCAGAAGTCCTGCCTATACCTCCTGCCTAGCTATTGGCTGTTTAGCTTTTTATTAAGCTAGTCATAGTGACACATCTTCACACAGTGTAAAGGAATACTCCACAACATATGTGGCTGGATTACTGTCCCACTCCCTCCACTTGAAGTCTTGCCTGGTCACAGGAGATGGCCAGTTCAGGCTAGGAGTCTTAGCTAGGGTCATCCTTGTAGATTCCTAGGAGATTCCCTTGCACCAGGTTTTTACCTGACCCCAAAATGCCCTCCCTTTCCAGTAGTCTCTTTAAGTATTCTCTCCTTCATACCCCCGAAACTTGATCACTCATGTTCCCATCCCCACCTGCCCAAAGTCCACTCTTGAAACCTTTTCTATTTCCTCTTCCCAGGGAAATCTGGGCATCCCCCCCTTGAACCCTTCATGTTACCTAGTCTCTCTGGGCCTGTGGATTGTAGCATGGTTATCCTTTATTTTATAGCTAATATCCACTTATGAGTGAGTACATACCATGTTTGTCTTTCTGGTCTGGGTTACCTAACTCAGGATTTTTTTTTTCCCATTTGCCTGCACATTTCATGATGTCATTGTTTTTAACAGCTGAGTAATACTCCATTCTGTAAATGTACCACATTTTCTTTATCCATTCCTTGGTTGAAAGACATCTAGATTGTTTTCAGGTTTGGGCTATTATGAATAACGATGCTGTGGACATAGTTGAGCAAGTGTCCTTGAGGTATGATTGGGCATCCTTTGGGTTCATGTCCAAGGGTGGTATAGCTGGGTCTTTTCTTTTTCTTTTTTAAAGATGTATTTACTTGTATATTTTATGTATATGAGTTATGTTTACATGTATGTCTGCACACCAGAAGATGACATCAGATTCCATTATAAACAGTTGTGAGCCGCTGTGGGCGCTGGGAATTGAACTTAGAATCTCTGGAAGAGCAGCCAGTACTCTTAACTGCTGAGGTGTCCCTTCAGCCCCATGAGCCACCTCTTCAGCCCCTAGCTGGATCCTGTGGTAGATTGATTCCCAGTTTTCTGAGAAACAGCCATACTGATTTCCAAAGTTTCTTCACAGTGTGCACTCCCATCAGCAGTGGAGGAGTGTTCCCCTTACTCCACATCCTCTCCAGCATGAGCTGTCACTTGTGTTTTTGATCTTAGCCATTCTGACAGCTGTAAGATAGAATCTCAGAGTCATTTGGATTTGCATTTCCCTGATGGCTAAGGATGTTGAACACTTCTTCAAGTGATTCTCAGTCATTTAAGATTCTTCTGTCCAGAATTCTATGTTTAGATCTGTACCCCATTTTTTAATTGGATTATTTAGTTTTTAAATATTTAGTTTCTTAAGTTTTTGGTTGGTTTTTTTTTTTTTATATTTTGGAAATCAGCCCTCTGTCAGATGTGGGGTTGGTAAAGATCTTTTCCCACTCTGTGGGCCACTGTTTTGTCCTATTGATGGTGTTCTTTGCCTTAAGCTTTTCAGTTTCATGAGGTCCCAATTTATTAATTGTTGGTCTTAATGCCTGTGCTATTGGTGTCCTGTTCAGATGTCTCCTGTGTCATGCATTTGAGGTCATTCTCCACTTTGTCTTCTATCATGTTCAGTGTACCTGGATTTATGTTGAGGTCTTTTATCTTGGACTTGAGTTTTGTTCAGGGGGATAGATATGGTTCTATTTGCAGTCTTCTACATGCTGACATCCAGTTCTACCAGCACCATTTGTTGAAGATGCTTTCTTTTTTCTGTTGTATAATTTTGGCTTCTTTGTTGAAAATCAAGTATCCATAGTTGTGTGGAGTTACATCTGGATCTTCAGTTCAATTCCATTGATCCACTTGTCTGTTTTTATGTCAATACCATGCTGGTTTTATTACTATAGCTCTGCAGTAGAGCTTGAAGTCAAAGATGGTAATTCCTCCAGAAGTTCCTTTATTGTACAGGATTGTTTTAGCTGTACTGGGTTTTTTGTTTTTCCATATGAAGTTGAGTATTGTTCTTTCAAGGTCTGTGAAGAATAATGTTAGGATTTTAATGGGGAATGCATTGACTCTGTAGATCTGTAGATCGCTTTTGGTAGGGTGGCCATTTTTACTATGTTAATCCTGCAGATCCATGAGCATGGGAGGTCGTTCTGTCTTCTGATATCTTCTTTAATCTTTTTCTTCAAAGACTTGAAGTTTTTATCATACAGGTCTTTCACTTGTTTGATTAGAGTTACCCTAAGATATTTTACATTATTTGTAACTATTGTGAAGGATGTTGTTCCTGATTTCTTCCTCAGCCCATTTATCGTTTACTGATTTTTTGGGGGTTAATCTTGTATCCAGCCACTTGACTAAAGGTATTCATTAACTGTAGGAGTTCCCTGGTAGAATTTTTGGGGTCGCTTATGTATGCTATCATGTCATCTGCAAATAATGATACTTTGATCCTTTCCAATTTTGGTTCCCTTAATCTCCTTCAGGTGTCTCATAGCTATAGCAAAGACTTCAAGTACTGTATTAAATAGGTATGGAGAGTGTGGACAGCCTTGTCTTGTTCTTGATTTAAGTGGAATTGCTTTGAGTTTCTCTCCACTTAATTTGATGGTGGCAGTTGGCTTGCTGTAGACTGCTTTTGTTATGTTTAGGTTTGTCCCCTGCATCCCTGATCTCTCCAGGACTTTCATCATGTTGGATTCTGTGAAAGGCTTTTTCAGCATCTAATGAGATAATCATGTAGTTTTTTCCTTTCAGTTTGTTTATATGGTGGCTCACAGAATCCTGGTGTCACCTTATCTCTGTGTGGCTAATGGCTTTAATTTGTCAGTTAGTGACTTCTGCAAGCTTCCATTTAGGAGTTTTCACCGTCAGTTTCTCATATATCGCCAGATACTGAACAGATGCTGAACATACCTAAACAGGAAACTCCAGCAACTGGACCATCCACAGATGCTGAGGGAGGTGTCTCGTGGACCCTGTCCACTGCTGCACTGAGCATGGGGTCTGGTGTAAGCCAGCACAGCTGCAGCAGCACCACTGACCATGTCCCGCCCCGACACTCAGGTACCACTTTTGCCTTTTGATGAGAAAAGAAGCCATTAATACCACCTGCTTAGTTATAATTTCTGTGTCTTACCCAATTTTCCCTGTCTTTTATTCAGTAAACCTAATTAAGAAATGTCACCGTGTTTGTATGGTTATGTATTTACAGACTGTGTTTCTTAAGTACACTGTGTGTTAATAGGATCTGTTGGTGTATGTGGAGCCCTTAGAGCTGCTGGGGACAGTGGTGCTGAGGTTCTGTGTGTTCACCATTATTAATGCAGTTCTCTGAGGACCACATCGGGTCATAGTGTGGCTGATTTTTTTTCCCAAGAAATGTATTTTATGTGTATGGATGTTTTGCCTTCATGCATATATATATGTGTGTGTATGTATATATATGTGTGTACACATATATATATACGTATATATATGTACATATATATATGTACACACACATACGTGTGTGTGTGTGTGTGTGTGTGTGTGTGTGTTTATGTTTGTGTGTGCGCGCAGGCATGCACGCCATGTGTGTGCCTGGTGCCCACAGAGGCTAGAAGAGGGTGCCGTATCCCCTGATACTGGAGTTAGAGGTGGTTGTAAGCCACCATGTGAGTGCTGGGAACCAAACCTGGGTCCTCTACAAGAACAGCCAGTGCTCTTAACCTCTGAGCTAACACTCTAGCCCCTTTCGCTGATGTTTTAAAAAAGTGTCTTTCACATGTTGAATGTATACTAGCAACTAGATGAGTCACACATATGTTCTCATTTTTGTGTTAACTTGCTAAGTCAGTGGTGAAAGGGAGGAGTTGGCTCCCTCAGAGTTGGTACAGGATGCACCCAGACATCAAATTCTCAGCACAAAGATTTATGTGCCCCAGAGGAACTAAGGGCAGGGAATAAGACAAAGACGGGGTAGAGGATGAGGAAGAAGGGGAAGGAAACGAGGTAGAGGGGACAGGGGTGTTTTCCTGGAGGGACAAAGGACTGCCTCTGGATAGAGAGGAGACAGACATGACCCATAGGCAAATGAGTTTATAAAGATAAAAAGGGAAACCCCGTGTTAGGATGAGGTGGTTGATTTTGATTGGATATGTTAATCAGGGTAGTCACAGGGGGGGTCTTGATTGCTGGACTTCAATACTTTGATAGGTGGACCTTGGCAGTCAGCCTCAGGGGGAGGACGTGGCCAAATAAGGGAATAGACCTTGGTGGCTGGCTTTAGGAATGTCATCTAACAGTTTTTAGCAAGGGGGAGAAGGGTCAAAGGTCAAGTTTGCCATGCTTGGGCCTGTTCGAACCCTTCAAGCAGAGCACGCCCTTTACAGCATACTTACTCAGTAAATTATTCTGCTCTTCCCATTGCCTCCTGTCCTTTGACTTTCTGGTTTTTCATACTGACTTGATGGTGTAATGGCGACACATCCCTTCAGTGCATTGGGTTGTCTCTAGCTCAGCTTTGCTAACCTTCTGTGGCATATTGGCTCGTGTGTGATGAGTAGTTGCTGAGGAAGGTCTCTGTCCTTCATTCTTGGAAGCTGTGCTGTTCACTTTTCTCACTGCAGTGACAGACTTCCTGACTCCCACAACCTGACGGAAATGGGGGACTTTGGGCTCGTGATTGAAGGGTATACCCCAGCCCCTCACAGTAACACTGCCTTGGCTCCCCCACTGTGATGGACTGTACCCCCAGAAATGCCCACATAGACAGTGTGAAGCTGCTCTTGTCCCGAAGGCCTAGCTCAGTTCTGATAGAACTGTCCCTGGCTAATGGAAACATACTCTGCTCTCACAGGACTGTTGGGAGGAATTGTGTTAGTAACAACTGATCTCACCAACTTGACTGCATTTCAGTCTTCATGCCTCTTTGCTTTCTGGAAAGCTTAGTGCCTAGATTTACAACCTTGCCCTGGAGTGACCTCCTGTCTGACAAATTCATCACAGGGCATTCCTTGTGACCTGTAGTACTTACATATGACAACTAAGGCATAAGCTCAAGAAGTCACTTCCCGAGTCACTTGCCTGTGAGTGGTAAGCAGGCCATCAAATTGTTCTCCACCTGCCATTGCCATTGTAGTACCAGGGACTGGTGAAGGTGGAGTGTGAGACACAAGACGTGTGTAGGTGTGCGTGATTAAAAATAATAAATCCTTTTTATTATTATTGGTAACCCTGCTGGCCATCTTGACCTGAGTAATCTTTAGCAGACACTGTTAGCTTACTGTGGTACAGTTTCTTTTCCAACACACTTGAGAAGTGTGCTGACATACAACATATGTTCTGCTGGAATGCTAGTCTCAGAGGTAGGATTGATGATACATAAAAATGTGCTTTCTGGCTAGGGTGAATTATGTTAAAAATCAATACCATTTCAAGCCCAAGAAGTTAGAAAATGAATAACACATTTCTAAATAGTCCATGGATCAAAGAAAAAGTCAAAAATGGACTTTGAAATATTTTGAAATAAATACTGAGAGTACAACATACTAAAATGTATAGGCATCAGTAAAACAGTTAACTCTAAATGCTGATAATTGAGAAGTAATCTTTTTGGGGTTGGGATGAAGTTCGTGACTCAGTTTCTCTGTATAGCTCTGGCTGTCTTGGAACTCACTCTGTAGACCAGGCTGGCCTTAAACTCACAGAGATTCTCCTGCCTCCGCATCTTGAGTGCTGAGACTAAAGGTATGTGCCACCACACCTGTGTAGTTGGTGATTTTTTATTGGATGCCAGTTATGTTAAACGAGTCACAGTGTTTTCTATTCCTGAGAACATTTCGAGCTTTATTTTGAGACCCAGTTGATTTTCCTGGAAACAGACTGGTTCTTTCAGATCTCACGTTAAAAGTCTGTCAAGCCAGGACTGGCTCTGCACACTCCAGGCCCGATTGCCCCTGCTACCGATTGTCCACACCACAGAAAGCCAAGACTTTCTTTTTAAAATGTGTATATGTGCATGTGTGTATGCTCCTGCATAATTTGTGTGTGTGCAAGTCGGAGGACGACTGTTGGGGGTCAGTTCTTTCCTTTTGCGTGGATTCCTGGGATCAAATTCAAGTCTCCAGGCTTGGTGACAACACCTCTACCTACTGAGCCATCTTGCTGGCCTAGGATGAGGTCTTCTGATCTGGCTGATGAAAGAAGCATGTTCTTTAAGCTTGAGCTGTCATTCCCTAGAACTCAAGGCCAACCCTCCCCTGAGTGCCCTGGGGACTGTCTGTCTGTCTGTCTCTCCATCCTCTCTATGCAGACTTCTCTGCGCCTCTCTGGAAGCTCTAGCCCCACCCCTGAGGGAGTTAATTAGATTCCATCTGAGGCTCAGGGCCCTGAAACCTTTTATTTCATTGTGTTCATTGTTTAAGGCAAGAAAGTCAGTCTGCTACTCTGCTGGCCATAGCAGATAAGTTGATTCAAAACAGGTCAGAGCCCGTTTCTGGAAGTAGCATGGGCCTAGACCTAGCCCGGCTACCACAGTACTGCGTAGCCCTGAGAAGGTAGGAAGGGTCTTGGGAGACCCACCACAGCACCCACCATGATCTCTTCTTGAAAGTAAGAATTCGTGTACAGGTGCATGCAGGTGTACATGTGAATGAGATGGCCGTGTACTGTTAAACTCCCTGTGGAGTGGGAAGTGGGGTGAATTGTAGCCTAGTGTTTGTGGAGAAAAGTCAATGGGCAGATGAGCCTCTGTATTCATGCTTGTCTATGTGTGCATAAAGAAAGTAGAAGGGTGGAGAAGAAGGTTTTCTGTGGGAGAATGGAAAAAGAACTGGGTAGACAGTGGAAAGGGCAGGGAAGATTTACTAAATTGATTTTTAAAACTTGATGTTTGAATTGTGAATATGTTACACATTTAAATAACCAGTTGAGCCAGGGATGGTGGTGCATGCCTTTAATACCGGCACTTGAGAATCAGAGGCAGGTGGTTCTCTGTGAGTTCAAGGACAACCTGGTCTGTATAGAAAGTTCCAGGGCAGCCTACATAGAGAGACTTTGTCTCCAAGAAACAAGTAGAAAAAAATTCAAGGACTAAATGTGGTGGCACTTGTAATCCCGATGCTCAGGAGACTGGCACAGGAGGGTCACGAATTCAGGACAGGTAGGTTACATAGTAAGTTCCAAACTCTATTTCTAAATTAATAATTTTGATCAAAAAATCTAAAAATGTAAAGACATGGAAAATGTTTATAATAGCAAGATCTAAATAAATGTCTGTATAGTATTGTAATCATAAAGTGCATATACACGAAAAGTATAAAGAAAGATGAGAAGAATTTTTCTACTCTACTGATGGTTTTATATTCTAACAATTATGTCTGTAGAAATTTATTGAAAGGCAGTTACAAAATAAAAATAAATAATTGCCATTAATTATTAAATCTGTTTTCTGTGATCTCAGCAGAGGGTGTTGCCTTAGCGTGTAAGCCCTGGACCCTGAAAACACAGCCGTCTCCCCTGACTGCAGAAGAATTTAAGCACGTGGGGCTCACAGCGGCTGTCCTCTCTGCACACACCCAGAAGGAAGAACAGAACTACGTTGACAGCTTCCGGGAAAAGATCCTGACCTCACCCTACAGCTGCTATCTTCAGCCCGAAGGCAGAAACAATGCTGCATACTCCTGGGTTCAAGGTAGGTACATTTTAGAACATATCCCTTTCGTCTTTGGATTATTATAAATCATGTACAACTGTCCTTCTGTGTCACTGGAAGATTGCTTCCAGGAAGGACGACCTGACACACTGGCACCCAAATCCACAGACATTCAAGGCCTTCATATCAAAGGGCATAATATTTGTGCATGATCTACTCATGCCTTCCATGTCCTTTAACTGACCTTTTATTTAACGCTTAGTACAGTGTATATTGTTATTATTGGAGGGGTAAGGGGAAGTCTGTACATGGCCATTTCTTTCTGAATATTTTCAGTCTTTGGTTGGCCAGAGCTGCAGGTAAGGCACCTGTGGCTGTACAGGGCCAGCTGTCCCAGGGAGAATGGAGAAGACTGGGGGGAGAAGGGTGACGAATGGGGGTTGGTCCCAAAAGACTGAGATGTGGCAGTGAGGACAGTTTTTACAAGAAGCCTATACAGTGTTAGAATTAACTTATTTCAGTGCACAGATTTTTTCCTAGAATTTTTGTTGAATTAGAACAACTTTTTGCTTTTTTTAGAGCGGTTACTATTGACTAATACTTAACTCATTAGAAAGTATTTAAAATCACCGGCAGTGACTTTCTCTTGGTTGTTACTTTTCTGTGATATGCCTCTGTCTTTATCGCTTCGTCAGGCTCTCCTTCTCAGCAGGCCAGATGTGCTGGAAGTAAGAGACAGAAGCACAAGCGGAGGAAGTTGCCAGTGCCTTTGGACCCCAGCAGCCCCAACGCTGACTTCTGTTCCCATGTCAGAGGACTCCTTCCGGATGTACAGCCCTGGGTCCCTTCTATTGTCCCCTCTCCTCATGCTGCAAGCCTAGCTTTCCCGTCAGCCCTGGTAGCTCCCAGCCAGGCCCCTTACCTCCTTTCATCTCTTCCCCTCCAAGATGTGGCCTCTCTGAGAGCAGGGGACTCTGGAGGCTGGGGAGCTGCCGCTGAATGTCCACCTCTGTCCGCTGGCCAGCAGTCTGTTTCAGCTCCCCCTTCTGCTTACTTGGATACGTTCATGACCATTTTCCTGCACAACTCCCCCATCTTTCCTCTGTGGTCAGTATCATTCTCCCCAAACCCACTCCTGGGGGCCGCAGCTTCTTCTGAAATGACACCCTTAGTGCCAGCAACAGCTCCAAACCTGGAACCAGCTTCTTCAGACCATAGCCAAAGGAGAACGGAGGAGACCTGGGAGACACATGGGGAAGAGCATCCATTCATTAGTTCAAGGAGCAGTTCGCCATTACAGTTAAATTTACTCCAGGAAGAAATGCCTGCACCGTCTGAATCTCCAGATCCAGTGAGAAGAGGTGTTGGCCCAGAGGCTGAGTGTGTAAGTGGTGCTGCTAGTACCTGAGTGAGTGAGGAAATCTGGGCCCTCTTACCAAGTCAGAGGCTCAGCACTGCCAGGCAGTGGTGACACACACCTTTGATCCCAGCCCTCGGGGAGCAGAGGCAGGCGGGTCCCTGTGAGTTCAAGGCCAGCCTGGTCTACAAAGTAAGTTCCAGGACAGCCAGGACTGTTACATAGAGAAACCTTGTCTTGGAAAAAGAAAAAAAAAAGGCTCAGCACCAACCGCCTGGTCACTAGTAGGTGGCCCGCCTCACAGCTGTGATTAAGACTAAGCCATGCTCTGTGCAAGGGAGAGTGTGTCCCTGGCCACTTGTGGAACAGAAACAGAGTCTTCTGTTCTTGATGCTTGGGGACGGGTTTCACAAATTCTGGGTTTCCTCTACCTTTCAGAATTTGGTATCCAGGAATTAAACTTAATGTGTTCATTCCTTATAAATTATATTTTAAATTATAGTTAGAGTTGTGGTCTTGTAAGGGAAATAAGCCATATGGCAGGATATGAATTTAGAATTCATACTTTTAAATTTTTTAGTTAAAATATATCATTCTCCCCTTTCCTTTTCTTCCTTCAGGTCCTCCCATGGATCCCCCTTACTCTCCTCAAAGTTACATCCATTTTGTTTTTTCATTGTTGTTAATAGGGGTGTGTGTGAGCCGGGCAGTGGTGGCGCACGCCTTTAATCCCAGCACTCGGGAGGCAGAGCCAGGTGGATCTCTGTGAGTTCGAGGCCAGCCTGGTCTCCCAAGCGAGTTCCAGGAAAGGCGCAAAGCTACACAGAGAAACCCTGTCTCGAAAAACCAAAAAAAAAAAAAAAAATAGGGGTGTGTGTATGTGTGTGTGTGTGTGTATCCCTAAATATAGACATGCAAATATATGTATTCTAAATATGTAAATTCAGTATGCTCAGTCTATGTAGTGTTACTTTTATGTATATGATTTCAGGGCTTACTAGTTGGTATTGGGTAATCCTGGGGAAGACTGTTTTCTCCCATTCTTGGCATAGCTAGTTCCTTATGTTCTTTGTCTAGGGTTGGGGCCCCGTGGTTTTTTCCTCTTTCCATGTTGACATGTCCATTGGTGTTATCCTTGTTCAGGTCTTGTGTAGGCAGCCATATTGTTGAGACTCTATGGGCGTAGCTTCCCTGACATTTTTAGCAGGCATGGTCTCACAGTAGACATCCTGTCCCTCTGGCTCTTAAAATATGATGCCTCCTCTTTAGAGATGTAGAATTCCTGCTTTTCTGTGTTTACACAGATGAGTTGGAGTCACTGTTTGGCATCATCAGAAAGTGGGCAGCTTATCCTGCCATGTTTACACATATCATTGTCAAAATTGAAAAAATTTTAGGTAAATTTCCTTTAACTTGACAAACTACTTAAAAAGGCATTTCCACATTTATTTACCAGACTAATCTTCAGAATCTGTCCTTCCTGAATTGAGGTGTAGAATCAAAGTGTTTTCTTTTATGTATTTGAGTATTTTGTCAGCATGCATGCACCAGGTGTATGCAATGCCCTCAGAAGCCAGAAGAGGCAGCTGAATCCCCTGGAGCTGGAGTTAACAGACAGTTGTGAGCAGCCGTGTGGGTGCTGGGAACTGAACCCGGGTCCTCTGTAAGAACATCAGGGGCTCTCTGAGCTGTCTCCCCAATCCCTTCCCTCACTTGATAGCCTGAGTGACTAAAGCTTGGGGGCTAGGAAATAAGACAGCAGCCCAGCAGCTGGATAATGGTTCAGGGGCTAAGAGTGCCTGCTGTGCATCATGAGGGCCCTGCAGAGCCCGACACACATTAGCTGTCTAGCAAGCTCCTGGAACTCCAGCTCCCAAGGATCCCAAGTCCTTGTCTGGCCTCTGCAGACACTTGTACACCTGTACACAACACATAATACATATTTTTAACTTAAGTGCATTTATTTATTTTGGTGAGGGTTGGGGTGGGTACTAATTGCTGTGGTGTGCATGTGGAAGTCAAAGGACAACTCTGGGGAATTGGTTCTCTCCTTACACCATGTGGGTCTTAGGATCATACTCAGGTCATCGAGCTTGGCCGTAGGGTACCTTTACCCACTGAGCCAGCTTGCCGACCTAATCAAACAAATGTAAAGACTTTCACATCAGAGCTCTGTCACCAGTTAGATGGGCTAGCTTCAGTGGGGCATTTGACTCAGCTTGCATTTGTTTATGAGAAAGCTGGAAAGATGGCGGCCTCGTAGCTTATGCCGAGATTGGATGATGCAGTATTTATGTGCTGCTCTCCCTGTGCATATTTTTCAGAAGACTGGGACTTTTTTTGCTCCTAGAGTTTGACACACTGTGCCTAGAACATATAAAATGTCCAAGCATGCTTGCCAGATGACAGAAACTAACGAAAGCCCACACTTGTGTGGTACCTGGCATGCAGCCAGTGTTTGGAATGCAGGAGTACCAAAGAAATTTTAAACACACTCTCGGTCAGGCTAAAGAGTTTCATTCTATTCAGTATGTAAAGTTGGAGATCTGCTGCTAACCAGTCCTCGGGGTGTTAAAGTGCCTTTGTGTCCTCCCTTCCAGCACTGTGATACACGTGACGGTGGCAGAAGGAGCAGTCACTGTGCCACCGGGGAACTGGCCACGGCATCAGTACGTCAGGAGTCTCTGTCTACAGCTGCCGCAGGTAGTGACCAGGAAAACAGCTTTCACATTATTGCCAGGTCACTGTGTCCAAGGCCTTCTAGCTTGGACACCAATGAATGAGGAAAGTTTTGGGGTTTTTTCCTCTTCTTTTTATAGGCTTTCTTGGGGGCATGCTTGTATTTGACAAAATTGGCATTGGTATAACTGTTACAATCACCACTTGAATATTCGTGTGTGTGTGTGTGTGTGTGTAATATTCCTGTATATATAATATTCCTGGTATAACTGTTACAATCACCACTTGAATATTCCTGTGTGTAATATTCCTGGTATAACTGTTACAGTCACCACTCAGAATGTTCCTGTTGCTCTAGAAAGTTCTTCTGTAGCCACTTATGTCTGTGTTACTTTCCTCATTGCTGTGACAGAATGTCTGACGAAGCATCTTAGAGGAGGGAGGATTTGTCTAGGCTCTTGGTCCAGAGGGTCCAGTGCATCGTGGCGGGGAAGGAATGGAGGCGAGACCTTGCACAGCAGACAGGAAACACAGAGCTCAGACCTGGAGTGGAGCTGAGTTACAACCTTCAGAATCCTGCACACACACCCAGTGACTCACCTCCTGTACCCTGCCCCAAAGGTTGCACCACTTCCCAGAACAGTGCCACAAGCCTGAGACCAAGTGCTCAGACGTGTGCCTGTGAGGTGTTTCATATTCAGACTGACAGTTGACCCCTGTGCTCGTCCTCGGTGCTGGCATGCCGATGGTGTGCTTCCTGCCACTCCAGCTTCTGCAGCGTCACATCCCAAGTGAGACAGTGTGAGGGCTTTTGGTGGTAAAAGAATAATGCTGCTGACATTCATCCTTATTGTATGTATTGGTCGTCTGTTCCTTTCTGTTGCTCAAGAGGATTACACTGTGTGGATGGTTATTGGGCTGTTTCTGGTCTGGGCCTATGGTTAGTAATGCTATGAGCCATTTGGTAAGGGTCTGGTTAGTGTCTTTAGAAACTGTCACTGCTGGGATGGGCAGATGGTTGCCAGAGTTTGAACTCTTTGGCAAGTAAACTTCTGACAGGTGTTTTGCTGATCTTTGATAGGAAGCAGTAACAGCAGTATGTACTTGAGTAGCAGCGACTATTCTGAGATTTCTGAAAATGGACAGAAGTCCCAGGACAGACAGAGAAATGAAGCCTTTCCCGGGGTGGCTGAAGAATCCATCTGGAGAATGATAGAACAGACGCCAGAGAGTGTTCTCATGACATACCAGGTGCCCGAGAGGTACGAAAGCACTTCTGAAAACACTCCTGTGTGCTTGGATGATTGTTTCTGTAGTTCAAAACAGTTTCTGTTACAGTCTGTTTATTTTGTTGTGTACATGTGTGAGTGTGCCGTGGCACACGTGTGGAAGCCTGACCTCTGCGGGGTCAGATGCAGCCCATCAGACTTGGTGAGGGCGGAAGTACTCTCACCGCTGTGGTGTGTGCGTCAGAGGACGGCACCAGTTGTCAGATGGGGCCAGAGTGCCCTTCCTTCTGAGCATCCCACTGGGCATTTTTTGTTTGTCTGTTTGTTTCTAATGCGATTTTTCAATATAAAATTATTTTTAGTGTTTTATACACAGTCATAGGAAAAGTGTGTTTACAAATGTATTATTCATTTAAATTCAAGCAGCAGATGGTTCTTGAAGGAAAACCTGCAGCTGCACATGTGCAGATCCCTGCAGAACAAACATGCTGTTCACCAAAACCACAGAGAAAAGAGCACATGAGCTGTGCTTCCAGGGGCATGTGGTCAAGGAATTCCCTTTGCCCCTGGCAGAGGAGGGCTGAAGGAAATGCTTCATTTAAACGTCACACTTTGTCTCCCACCGAGAAGCAGAGGTCTACTGTGTCAGTGTGGCCGCTGATTTGGTTATGTCACAAGTCAACAGAAAAGTGCCTCGCACTGGGAGAGGAGACTGTTCTCAGAGGCCTTTGCTGTGTTTAGGGGAAGAGAAGAGGTGCTGAGAGAAGACCTGGAAAAGCTCAACAGCATGGAGCAGTGGCAGCCCCAGTTCTCCTCTGCACAGAAGGAGGAGCTGGCCAAGGTGCCGTCCTGGATCCACAGCCACACTGCCCCTCAAGAAAGGCACCTCCAAGTAAGCACATAATCGCTCATACAGCGACTGTTGTGTGCCAGGTGACAGATGCTCTTCACCTTCACAGTGTCTGTGTTTGAACAACAGAGTGTGTACGTGTGAGATAATTAGTGCAATGTGTACTAGGTTTTTAACACTGTCAGTAAAGTTCCTTAGAGAGGCCTAAACAAACATCTATTCACCATAGTACTGTTGAAGGAAAAGCCGACTTGGAAACCAGTGAGTTGATTAGCTTACATACAGAGCACGGGTGACCCCAGAACGGCCACATCATCAAAACCATCTCATCCCAGTATGAATGAGAACTTGATAGCATAGCTCCACAGGAGGACTCCTCCACGCCCACCTGTCAGTGCCTTCTGCACACTGTACACTCCCATCACCTCCTTGGAGCACAGGACACCTGAGGTGAAATTACAGAGAACTGGGAGCAGAGGCTGGAGTCTAAAGTGAGGCTCTTATGACTCTCCCTACCCCCTTTTTCTGTGGGGAGTATCAACCAGCCCCATCCTAAAGAGACTGTTCACTCTTGTGAGTAGTCAGAGTTCTCTCCTTATCTTTATCAGACAGCATTCCACAACCATGACGAAATAGTTCTCTTCCACCAGTCGGAATGTTTAGGGTGATCACACTACCCTGAAGTATGACCAGCTGAGGGGAGCTGTCAGAGAGACACGGTTCAACTACTCATCCCCATTTGGAAGTTTAAATTCTGAGTATAAGAAAGGCCCACATTGAAGGAAGTTATCTCCCCCTGCAAGAGCTCAGTTCCTCTGGAGCTCCATAACCGATTCCTTTCCATTGTTGGTGCACCAAGAGCCCAGAAACACAAACTCCAGTCTGTCTTATGCATTAATCTGTTACTACGTAATGGACTGGCAAGCCAGGGTTGCAATACCATACGGCTTTGAACTACCATCCTTCTGAATCTGTCTGCGGACTTTCCTTTGTCAGATCCTTTCTTTTTTTTAAGTGTTTTATTTTATGTGTGTGGATGTTTCGCCTGCATATGTCTGTGCACTCACATGCATTCCTGGTACCCTCAGAGGGAGGAAGAGGGCACCAGATCCTCTAGAACTGAAGTTAGGGGTGGTTGTGAGCTGACGTGTGTGTGCTGGGATCTAACCAGCTCCTCTGCATCAGCAGCCAGAGCTCTTAACCACCGAGCCATCTCTCCAGCCTGCCCCCCCCCCCTTCAGCATTTCTTCTACTGCAGATACGGTGAGATCACGCCTCCTTCCCCAGCCTTGTTAGGCTGTATCAGCTGCTGCCTTCGGGCCTCCAGGGTTTCTGCTGAGGCATCTGCTGACCATCTTGCTAAGAATCCCTGTGTGTGGTGCATACTCTCCTGCTTGGTTTGACTGTTTGGTTATAATGTGTCTGGGTGTGCCTCTGAGCTGATCCCCCTGGGAAGCCACTGGGATTCTTGGATGCTGTATCATGTCTTTACTAAATCCGGAAGATTTTCAGCTTTGTGTTTTCCAGTACATCCTCTTCCTTCCTTTCCCTCCCTCTGCTTCCTCTGCGGCTGTGTGGTCTTCTCGGACCACATAAGCTTTAAATGCTGCTCACGCCTGTAGCATGAGTCTTAAAAGTTCTTATTAATAAAATCAAACCTGAGCCAGGTATTGGGGTAAATGCTGGAAGGTCAGAGAAATAGAACAAGCCACAGCTAATCTCACCTGGCCAACTTCTCAGCTGGTCCTGTTTCCTCAGACTGGAAGCCTCTGTGTCCTCCTATCCGAATGGCTCTCAGCTGAACTGCTGCTAGAAGCCTGAATGCTTAACCAGCCCAATGCTTCTCCAGGCCAAATGCTTACCCAGGCCAAATGCCTCTCCAGGGCAAATGCCTCTCCAGGGCAAATGCCTCTAGTTTCTGGTCCTCACGCCTTATATACCTTTCTGCTTTCTACCGCCACTCCCTGGGATTGAAGACTTGCTTTCTGGGATTAAAGGCGTGGGTCACCATGCTTGGGTGTATCCTTGAACACATGAATTTCTGCCTCTGGAATGCCAGGATTAAAGGCGTATGCTACCACTGCCTATCCTCATGTTTAATATTGTGGCTGTTCTGTCTCTGACCCCAGATAAGTTTATTAAAGTACACAATATTTTGGGGAACGCAATACCACCACACACGCCGTCTGTCTTTTCCTTCCTGATGACTGTCCATTATCTTCAAGATCTCAGTTCTCACTTTCCCCAGATTTCCCTTTGAATTCCTCCGGTGAGGTTTTGATGTTGTTCTTGTTGTTTCTCTGTTTTGTCTTTTGGGGGTACAGAACTTGTTGTTGGTTTCTTTGTAGGTGTCCTCTTACTTCTTCCTGTAACTCTTTTCTCTGCCTTCTGTTTTAGTTAGGTTTCTATTGTGATGGAAGCACCATAACCAAACAACTCAGGGAAGAAAGAACTTATCCACCTCACAGATGATATGGTCTACAGGGAAGTCAGGGCAGGACCTCAAGGCAGGAGGTGATGCAGAGGCCGTGGAGGAACACTGCTTACTGGGTAGCTTCCCCACGGCTTGCTCAGTCTGCTTTCTTACAGCACCCAGGACTACCAGCCAGGGGTGGCACCACCCACAGTGAGCTGGGCCCTGCCCCATCAATCATTAATCAAGAAAGTGCCCCACAGACTTGCCTACAGGCCAGTTTGATGGAGGCGTTTCCTCAGTTGAGATTCTCTCTTCCCAGATGTGTCTAGGTCTGTGTCAGGCCAACAAAGCCAACCAGTGTGTCCTCTTAAATGACATTAACATCACTTAACACACTTGCTTTGTTCTCTTTTGGAGACTTGTGTCGCCGGTGAAGACAGAGGGTCAGTTGGTGGCACTGCAGAGGCCCATGAAGCACCCAGCTGAAGGAAGACACCAGCTGAGCACCTGTGAAGATGTCTGTCACACTTTTCCAGGTCATGTGGGGCACGGAGATGTCTGTGTGACTTCACTAAACTCGAACTCTTAAATGACAGCCATCGACATTAAGATGTTTCCCTTGCTTTTGTTTCGTTTCATGTTTGGTAGCACTGGTATCAAACCCAGGGCCTCGCGCACTCTAGTCTGGCGTTCTCTACGACTGACCTGTATCCCCAGCCCTCCCTCCCTTCTCCGTCATTAATGGATGATACTTTCCCAAAGCAGGCATTGGCATAGGCTCTTGTCCTGAGAGTAAAACCGCCAGTGAGAAAGAAACCTTCTCTAGCCTAGCTGTCTTCTGAAGACAGCAGGTTGCCTCTGAAGAGGCATGTGTCTGATACAACTTGATTTCAGCAGTCACCCTGAGTAAGTTACAGGTAGAGTGAGTCCCCAGCCTTAGCTTCGTTGGTTCTGTTGTTGCAAAGTCATTTTCCCATTAGAATACTTGAATTCTGTCCACAGGTTGTATAGTTCACACGATGTTTTCCATGGATTTAACACATTGGTCTAGGCTTTGTACAGCATGGTGCTTCCCTTCCTGATTATGATAAGACATTCCACCCTTCTCACAAAATATTAGAGTGCATCCTTCTCTGGTAAATGTGGGAATCATAGATTGGTTGTTTGGCCCCGTTCTTGTCCACGTACTTCCTGTTGATGTCGGCCTCTCACAGAAGCTCCTTCCGTAAGATCTGTCTGCTTGAACAGGGCTTACTCTGGAGAATTCAATTTAAGCCTTGCATGCTAAAAGAGCCGCTTACTCAGCCATTAGTATTTTTTAAAGTTTTTTTTTATATAAAATAAATGTGAAAAGTTTTTTAAATTATGTTATTGTTACTCTGGAGATGTATGTGCTTCAATGCTCAGCCTGACAGTTAACTTTTTCTCTTTGCTGAATCTACACAAAGAGGTCTCCATGCCGACGAGAGGCCGGATTGGCACTGCCTTTTGTTTGCCCTGGAACAGGGTAAGTGTTTGGGGCCTGCAGAGTGAGAAACTGCCCTTCAGGGATCTCAGTGACCCCAGCCTTCGGGGACTGCAGTTCTGTCTGTCTGTCCACTCCCTACCCGGTGCTCTGGACTAGAGACGCCTGAGACTCAACTTCAGATGACTGTGGGATCCACAGCGTGCAGAGCCCAGGAAGGCACAGCAGGGAAGGAACTCTGCAGTGGCCTCATGCGTGTTACTTACAGCAGGCTAACAGAGTGGTTTGGGTTTTTTTTGGTTTTTTTTTGGTTTTTTTCTGTTGCTTTGTTTGGTTTTAGGAAAACACTTTTCTCTGACTGCTCACAGATGTTGATAAATGTACTGTCATTCTGGTTAGAAGGTAGTGACGACTGCCAGCCCCGTGCTCCAGCTCTGTGGCTTGGACTTCTTCTCTAAAAGAATGGTTTTTCTGGATGACAGGCTGATTGGAAGGTGTCAGAAACAGTCTCAAATGCTGCCTATGAGATGCTTAGCATTTTCTGGTATTATGTACTTCCACATAAATGTTCCTGCTGTGTGAATAGAGACTTCTCATAGTCTGCTCCATCCTGGTAGTTATATGATGTCAGAGGCCTGCGTGGGTCAGGCTGGCCTTCTCCAGTGAAGGGTTATGGTATTTGGAGCTACCGGGATCATTCTGCATGGACACATACATCAGACCTGATGTGCTCTGGTGAGATGGGCCCTTTCCTCTTGGTTCTGGGTACTTGTTTCCTTATTTCTCTGCCTTAGTCACATCTTTACGGGGTATGTATTATCCAGGCTTGATTTGAAACTGGTGCTGTAAGTCAGGCTGTAAAGCCCCTAAGCAAGTCTCCCTCTGCACCCAGTGCACTCAGCATCCCTGCTGCTCAGGCAGGTCCAGCAGAGATTGCTGCCCCCCATGGGGGCCAGACCCAGTGGAAACTGTTGTTCAAGCTTACTAACTTTTGTATTCATGACTATAGAATTGGTAACAAAAATATGTATTGTAGACTTCAATGTTTACATAACTCTTTCCTCAAAGCTTTATTTTCTTGGGTCACAGGTCAAAATTTAAGGAAACAAGATGTTGTGTGAATGAATTAAATGAAATATCATTATAATTCATAAGGTGGTAAATTTTAACCAAATTACAATTTGTTTGTAATTAATTGTGAATTTGCTTGTACCTAATGGTTATTGATCTTTTCATTGGATATCTTTTTTGAGTAAAAACAATAAACAATGTATGCGTAAAAGTGGAGAATCCTCTTTATTGCATAAGCAAGCCTTGAGCATGTGATGTCAGCCAGAGCTGCTTTCTGTGATCCCCTGGGGGTCTCCGTGTTAGCTCAGCAACACCTCTCACAACAGGTTTTGCCACGTGTCTCCGTTCCTGCTCTGGAAGAAAGGCATTTTCCAGTATGTTAGTCCTCATTTGAGCCCTGAGAAGAATTCCCTGGGTCCTAGATGTTTGTATGTGTATACACATGTATAATGCTATTAATTTATGCCAATTTAGTAAAATTATCCAAATAATTCCTGAAGCTTCTGTAGGATGAGCTTGTATTTTACAGTCTGATTGTTACTTAAAGCAGCAAAATCTAGACATCAAAATACAGAGCCGGAGCCAGCAGGCCTTAAGTCTCATGCCTTTCCAGTCATGTGTTCCTTCCTCTGATGACAACAGAAGGTAGACATAGTATTTACAGTGTCTGCTCCGGCTGGCCAGTGTAAGGGCTCTGTAGAAATCATCTCATCTCCCCTTCATGAGAGCCCATGGTGGCTGTTACTCTCACTGTGCAGGGTAGGCTGCTGAGGCGGTGCAGGACGCATAGCTGGTGTGATGAGCTCAGGGATCCGTCATAATAATCACCCTGAGTTGCTACACCTGGTGATGGTTTGTAGCCGATACTAGTTCACGAGAAAACAGTTAGGCTTTTGGCGTTGCCGATAGGGAGCTAGAGCTAGTTTGATTCTTCCAACTGAAGAACCATAATTCTCAGAGGCAGACTTGATGTTCAAATGCTTGAGTTTACATACCTGCTTCTCTTCTGAGCTAGATTAGGAAAGCTTTGTCAGAGCTGTGTTTGAAGGCATTGGTGATGTTTGCTGACAGAGGTGAGTACGGGTCACGTATGTCTCATGGTTGGTGCTCAACTGCATGTTTCAGGGGAATGACTGGTCTCGTGCAGGGAAGCTTGCTTCTTCAGGAACCTTAGGGTTCCCAGCCTGTGTTCTGTGGTCAGTTACAGGGCCTGTGGCACCCAGACAAGGTGTTTAGTCATCCACAGACTGCCACGATTGTACATGGAATGCTAGTGTATTTATTTACACATGTGGGTCTTAAAGATTAACAACCTACTGATTCCATTGCGCAGCCCAAATCCCTGCACAAGCTCTAAGAACACAGGGTGTTTTGCCTTTAGTAGCTGAAGGGAAGTGAGTTTTCATTACTTAGTGTGAGTCGACCCTGACCTTAACTCACAGAGGTTGAGAGCAGGAAGTTTTTAGGTGCTCAGTACTGCAGCAACTAAGAGCAAGAATCAGCACTTGGACTTCCCCACAGGGAACAGTTCAGACCCTTCCCAGCCCTTCCTGCCAGGTGCCTTGGCATTTGAGCTTTTCAAGCTAAGGTACTGCCTTCCTGGGAAGGAGCGATGAGAATGCTTGCCTCATGAGCGCCAAGCACCAGATCCCATCCTCAGCACTACAGACTCTGGATGTGATGACATCCGCTTGCCTGCCTAGCATTCAGGATGTGGGGGCAGGAGAATCAGGAGTTCAAGGTTGGCTACATACTGAGTTCAGGGACACATGAGACCCTGTTCCCTCCCCCAAACAAAAAAAAAAAGCAACATATATTGTGGGAGGCCAGCTCCCACCTTTTAAAAGGGTTCCTATGAGGAGGAGAGAGGGATATGAAACTTTTAGATAGAAAGACAGCAAAGAGGAGAAAGAAACACAGAATAGCTTCAGAAGGACCTGGATCAAAATCCAACGGCCCCTTTTGGCTCTTCAAAAGGGATTTTTATAACAATGCCAAGGGGCGGGCCAAAAGACCTCCCCTTGCTAGATCAAAGCACACCGCACAGCCAAGTGCAGACCCTTCCAAACACCTGGTAACCACTCCTGTGGTCAAATCATCCCCTTATGCAGCCCTGCTGGGTAAAGCAAGCTCAGATTCTTGGACCCTGAGTAAGTTCTCACTAGGAAACCTCTGTGGGTCCCCACAATCTATTCATTTTTAAGGGTTGAGATGTTATAACAAAGAAATTTATTCTTCAGTCATTTGAGAGACTTTTGGATAAATCTTTCTTTGTGCCTCGTCCTTCTTACTCTGTGCTGTGTGCTTCTGTTCACTTACTGCTTTACTTAGACATTGTTGCATTGCCCAAGATGGAACAGAGAGCTCACATAGTTAGGCAAGCCCTGCCACTGCCTACTCTTCCAGCCCAACTTGTACATTTCCAGGAAATGCTAAATGGGAGCGGGGAGACAAGTTACAGACATTCAGGATGTACATATAAGTAAACGTGACCACATGTGATACTTGCGAAACATAGAGGATTTATTTCTCATAATAATGAAGAATGGGGTGTAGTTAGCCTGATTTTTCTTCAGGCATCTTCCTTTTTAGTTTTCTAAAGAGGTGGTTTTGAGGAGACGAGTTGATGCTCCGAACTCTTCAAATGCAGTATTTCCAGAAGCATTCCGAGACAGGCCTCTGTTGCTTATGTTGTTTCCTGGTTCTTGCCAAAAGACGACTCAGTACAGTGTTAGAGTCTTGTCCAGAGAAAGCCTGAAACCAGAGGTCCAGAAAAATAGATAAGCGACCTGAATTCAGAATCCTCACTAGGGCTCCTTGGAGCTCTCTCCAGCTCTCATCCAGTCTGCTTAACCCTGTGGTTCCTGGAGTTCCCCTGTCCTTTCCGTGACCATTCTGTGCGGGGCTTCTGTCAGTGATAGGCTCTGGACACTTAGCCTTTTGTGTAATAGATCTTTTCTGTTAAAATGGCTTGTTTTAAAGGTTGAGCCACAGTTTTCCTTTTATTCTAGAATAAAGTGGGAACACCCTACATACATGATTTTAGGCCTTAGGGATAATCCTTGTACTGGATAGTTTTATGTCAACTTGACACAAGCTAGAGTCATCCGTTAGAATCCTCAATTGAGAAAATGCCTTCATAAGATCTAGCTGTAGGGAAGCCTATGAGGCATTTTCTTAATTAGTGATTGATGGAGGAGGGCCCAACCCATGGTGGGTGGTGCCATCCCTGGGCTGCTGGTCCTTGGTTCTATAATAAGCAGGCTGAGCAAACCATGAGGAGCAAACCAGTAAGCAGCACCCCTCCATGGTCTCTGCATCAGCTCCTGCCTCCAGGTTCATGTCCTGATGTAGCACTAATCTTAAAAGGTCTTACTAATGAAAACAAACCTGGAGCCAGGTATTGGGGTGAACGCTGAAAGATCAGAGAAACAGAACAAGCCACAGCCGCCTCACCTCACCAATTCCTCAGCTGATCTTGTTTCCTCAAATTGGAAGCCTCTGTGTCCTCATCCAAATGGATCTCAGCTGTACTGCTGCTCAAAAACCTAAAAGCTTAACAGGCTGTAGTTCCTGGTTCTCACGCCTTATATACCTTTCTGCTTCCTGTCATCACTCCCTGGGATTAAAGGCGTGTGTCACCATGCCTGGCTGTTTCCAGTGTGGCTTTGAACTCACAGAGATCCAGGTGGATCTCTGCCTTTGGAATGCTAGGATTAAAGG
The DNA here is from genome assembly GCA_902168405.1 of Peromyscus aztecus. Taxonomy (NCBI): domain Eukaryota; kingdom Metazoa; phylum Chordata; class Mammalia; order Rodentia; family Cricetidae; genus Peromyscus; species Peromyscus aztecus. The sequence continues at coordinate 20,391 of CABHPQ010144409.1, read as the reverse complement.
TGTGTGTGCCACCATTTTCTGGCCTCTTTATCTAGTGGCTGTTCTGTTCTCCGACCCCAGAAAAGTTTATTAGGGTGCCAATATATTGGGGAACACAATATTATCCTGACTTCCTTCAGTGATGAACAGTGCTGTGGAAGTGTAAGCCAAATCAACCCTTTTCTCCCCAAGTTGCTTTGATCATGGTGTTTCATCACAGCAATAGTAATCCTAACTAGACTGCCTTCTGTGTAGAAGCATGTAAACATCTGAGTGATGACTTTTCGATAGCTGCACACAGAAGCCCTCCTAGTCCCCTGAGGGCTTTAGGTGGTGCTCACTGTCTCTGGGATCTCACGTCAGGGTGCTTGCTGCCAGAATGCTGGTGACTGTTACAAGAACAAAGGTGTCTCTGGTCCAGGTCCATGAATGTTGATCTCATGATTTCTTGGGAGACCCTTACATAGTCATGAACGCTGACTGTCACGGCAGAAGGCAAGGCCAAGGGGACCCCTCAGAAAGCATACAGTGGTCCCCACTAACTTCACACTATGTGTGTGTGTCCTGTCACTCCAGGCCCCAGCCTTTGTACCACTTTTCATCCTGGGGAGGGGCACCTCATCCTTCCATGTCCTTCCTGTGGTGTCCCACGCTGACTAATGTATCAGTCCCCGCAGATCTGCAAGTTTGACTAGCAGGCCCTGGTGGTGTGGAGACGCTGCGTTCCTCACCGGCTGCTAGTGATGGTGGTGCTGCTGGGGCCATGTGGCAGGGCAGTGGATGGCCAAGGCCCCTGCCACTCTCTTTTTTTTGGGGGGGTGGGTTTCGAGACAAGGTTTCTCTGTGTAGCTTTGTGCCTTTCCTGGAACTCGCTTGGTAGCCCAGGCTGACCTCAAACTCACAGAGATCCGCCTGGCTCTGCCTCCCGAGTGCTGGGACTAAAGGCGTGCGCCACCACTGCCCAGCTTTCTTGTTAAGTTCTTGTTACAGTTATATGTCCATATTCTATTCATCAGTTTAGAAAAATTATATTTGGAGGAAGACTGACCAATCACTTTAAGATGTGATTTCCACCAAGAACACTCTTAGGTCATGAATTAAGGGTTCTGTAAAATTGAATATGAGAAGTTCAGCTTTTCTCCCTCAAAACCTAGAGTCCTTACCTTTCTCAAGCTTCCCCCTGGGGTGGGAGTATCGTCACTGGGATCTGGAAAACAGTTTGACACCATGTCATCAGACCTACTGTTTCTTGTTTTTCTTTTGTAAAAGCAGGGGCTCACTGTGTTGACTGAGCTGGCCTCACAGAGATCCACCTGTGGCATTTGCCTCCACACCTAGCAGTTATGCTGATTTTAAAACATACAAAATCTAAGGTTCCAAGGCTGGAAAGACAGCTCATAGCTGCACAGCACCCAGATCCCCAGAAGCATATAAAAGCAGGGTGAGCATGGAGGCCGCCTTGATCCCTTAACCACTCACTCAGAAGGTAGAGAAGGATCCCTGGAACAAACTGGCTTCTAAAAGAGCTGGATTAAGGTGGGCCAGACTCAGGTAGAGACCTGCCTCAGTAAAAGTGAGGAGAGCTGGGGAAAACACCTGCTGTCAACTTTGCCCCCCCCCCACGCTCACATGGGCCCACACACACATGCACACCACACATGCAAAGAAGAAAAAAGTAGAACATCCCACATGATGTCTAGTTTCCAGTCCCGTCCACGCTGAGGCAGTGTGTACCTGAATGCAGACAGAGATCCTGGCCTCACCACTTTTAATTTCTCTCATTAACCATTCATAGTTTGTCAAAAATACAGTTGGACTGTCAGCAATGTCTTCTGAGAGACTCTCCATCCTGTACCCAGATGTTCTGAGCGCTGTATCAGTGTGTGGAGAAAACAGTCAAATCTGTAGTCTTCTCCACCAGTTTGTTATTTGTTGAGATGGGGTCTCAGGCTGTCCACAGACTTATGGGCTTACAAGTGGGAGTCACCATGTCTGGTGCTACTCAGCACTCTGACCTGCTGAGCATTTTACTTGCTTTTTTTTTTTTTGCTGTTGTTGGTTTGGGAGAGAGAGGGAAAGAGAGAGAGAGAGAGAATATGTAGCCTAGACTTGCCTCAAACTCACAGTCCTGCCTCAGCCTCTAAGTGCTGAGATTGCATGATGCCTGGCACAGACTGTCCTTACCATTCCTGTGCACTGATTAAGAAACTAAGACACAGAGCGATTAACTCCATTGTAAAGATGGTAGTAAGTGGGACACAAAGATTTACGTTTGGCCTCAGTGGTGCTGGGTAGCCAGCATTGCCTGCCTTAACCAGTCCGTATAAAAAGAGTTCCGCCTGTCCTGGGGAGCCTGAGCTTGCAGCCCTTGTTGAAGCGGGAGGGGTGGACAGAGGGTGGTGTAGACTAAGAGGGTCTTAGGAGATGTTGTTTCATATAGTTCAGCTTCTAGAGCTTTCTCTGATAGCTAGCATAGATGGCAACTTTAGCAGCTATGGAAGCCACCCATAGCCCGAGAATACCTTCACCTGCTTCCCCGAGGCCTTCGCCTGCCTCTGTGCCCATGGCCTGTCGCAGCGTCTGCAGGAGGGCCATCCTTTCCAGCTCCTCCAGAGCCAGGTGAGCATCCTCTTCAAGCACTGTGGGGTAGAGACAGACAAGTAGCCCACCCTGGCCTTCACCTGGCCGTCTCTGGTCCCTGTCTTTGGTGAGTACCAGGACAGGGAGGTGGATTCAGGAACTCCAAATGAGGACTTGGAGATCTGTCACAGTGGCATTTAGCAGAAATAAAGGTGCTACACAAGTCAGCGGGAGTCTAAAAGTGAGGAACCCATGGACCACCCCTCCGGCTCTTGTGGCCACCTGCCTTGGGCAGGAGGCGGAGGCAGTGCCACGAGACCCCAAATGCCAGTTTGGCTCAGAAAGTCTGATTTGTCTCCCCTTATCCACTGCTGCCTGTTGGCCCTTCCTTTTGAGGTGTGTGAGTGGGAGAGTGAAGAAAGCGTGGTGGCACCCCTACTGTACCTCACAGTGAGGATTCACCTGAGGCTTCAAATGCCGCATTGTGACTTCTGCGTGAAATGTGACTGACACCCAAGGTGTATGGGGTGTGTATGGTAAGTGAGGGAAATATGGTGCATGCATGTAAGGTACGCATGATAAGTATACTTGGGGTGTGTGCTACGTGCAAGCCGTGTATGGTAAGTGTGTGGTGTGAGGTGTAAGTACATACAGCATATGTGGCAAATGTGTGTAAAGAGTGATACAGATATGAGGTGTGTTCTGCATGCGACGGGTGTCTACACTGAGTGCATGCAGGGTGTGTGGTAAATGTACTGGGTGTGTATGCTAAGTGCATGCAAAATGTGTGTGAGCAGTGGAGGCTGACAGTGGGACATGTGTCTTGGGTAGGCACCAGCCTGTTGAGATGCTCTGGGAGTCAGGCTGGAAAGCTGCACATGACCCTGGATGCTGCAGGCTGACAAATATTCATCTGTAACCTTAATGAGAAGACAATGAGCAAAGTGTTATAAAGGCATCTGAGTGCATTCACAGTATTCCTTGGGAATACTAATGAAAGCCTTCCCCTTTGTTAACGTTCGAATGGCTGTGCTGAAGGGGATTTGTGAGGAGCCAACCTGAGGAACCTGTGTGGGATCTGAGTAAGAGGCCGTCCTCATTTCAGCTTATTGTAGATGTTTAAAGTGGCGTCAGGACCAGAGCATCCTTGGTTTCTTTTTGCAGTGTGTACTGGCCCTTTTAAAAGAACAGAATTGGTTCCTGCCTGGTCTTGACCAACAGGCTAAGTGCCAGTGTGACTCCAGTGACGCCACAGCTGATTGGCAGAATGTGAGTGATGCTCAAAAACGCGGAGAATGCTGGCGGGAGAGCGGCGCAGACTAGAAAGTATAACAGCAATGGCGTGGAGGAGAGCCTGCCGGAGAAAACGTCTGACAGCACCCAGAAGCAGGGCCGGGAAGCTGGCTCCACCGGGAAGGCCCTTGCCACCAGGTCTGCTCACGTGCTAGAGAACCAGCCCCTTCGAGTCTTCCTCTGACCACCACACCGTGTGCACGCACACAGGATAAACAGAAAGGGAATTTTGTTTTAAGTGGCCAAGCTAAATATTACATCAAGTTACATTTTTATGGAATCTAACACAACCTAAATGCCAAATCAAGGGGTTGTGGTAAAATTTCTAGTTTTTTTTTATTTATTTAATTTGAACTTGAACATTAAGACAAAAGGAAAACAAACATACTTGATGTCTATGAGGCACCCAGCTTCAACTGCCACTGTGCTTAATTAAGCCTTTTGTTTCACACAACACAGATGACTGCTTTCTAACTCACATGACAAAGTAAGTATCTGACTAGTCTGCAGCTGGAGAAACCACTCCTACACTCAACCAGTCCACTCAAAACTGAGGTAATGTTCTAATAAGTACCCGACTAGTCTGCAGCTGGAGAAACCACCCCTACTCTCAGCCAGTCCACTCAAACCTGAAGGTAATGTTCTAAACTCAGTCCGATTTCTATAAACAAAACTGACCACTGTGAAAGCTTGAGCTACATTTGTGACATGAAATAAGCAATGCTACTTGTCTGTGTTTAGAGAAGACACACAGGAAGGGTCCCCTGATCCTCTCCTCAAAGCATGGTTACACCTACAGAAGACCCCTTTTAGCCAGAATCCCTTTTCTACTCCTGAGTGGCACCTAGAACTGATAAAAACAGTCACCTCACCTGGAAGCTGAAGAGTCTTTGCACCAGTGTCAGTGACAGGAAGGGACAGGAGTGGGTTCAGGAGTCCGAGGAAGAGCAGGCAGCCGAAGGCCAGCCTATCCATGATGATGGAGAGAAATCCTGCTGGGCTTCTGCTCTGGAGAACTTCCGACTCTCTCCTCATTGAGGGATTGCCCGTTTTATCTATCATCCTGTGACCTCAGATGTCCCCTCCAAAAAAATAAAATGAATTTATTGGCTAGGGAGGCTAAAAGGTAATCACTTTGCATTGATGTAATTTTTCAAAGTAACAATTCATAGACAATAAATCTACTGGCTTGTGGACTGGTGTACAAGTGAGTATTCTGCAAAGCACTGCAGAGTTTATAAATCTGGCAAAATAAGGAACTCGGCCATAAATCACAAATGAAAGACAGGGTTAGACATGATGTGGCCAAGGCAGAAGGACAAAGATTGATGAGTTGTAGAAGAAGTGATGCGGGGTATGACGTGAAATATGTCAGCTTTTTAGAAAATCTTTGACTTGTGACTAGATGAATTGTCATGTTGTATTAAACCAGTTTGAAATAGTAAAGACACAGAGCAAGCATTGCTCAAAACCCAAGTCCAGTGTATGTATGTGGTTTCCTGTAAAATCACAAGCACTCAAGTCTTCAGAGCAAGATTTTCTCAGAGCGGGACAACACTGATCACAGAGGATTGGAGTGGTCTCCACGTTGCCCGCCCAGGACCACACCCGGGCAGTGACTTCCCTAGACTCACTGCTGCCCAGCAAAGTGCTGCTGTTAGCAGCTAATTCACATCACCTAAGTTCTGTGCTTAGACCTTTTCGAGTATGTATGTGTGTGCATGTGTGTGCATGTGCATGCATGTGCACGTGTGTGTGTGTGTGTGTGTGTGTGTGTGTATCTGTATGACAACCGTGGCCCAACATACCACAGGCTGAAGCAAGAGGGCCCCGAATTTAAGGCCAGTCTGGGCTACATCCATGAGTCTTCATTCAACCTACAGGTACCAGATTTGAAACCTAAGACCCCAGTGAGTGTGTAAGTTAGTAGATGATAGACAGTAACTACAGGAAATGGCAATAGAGGACAGTCAGCTCAAGACGCGCCATATGGGATTGGTATGGGCTATATTACAAAGCTGAAAGTGGTTGTCTTGGGATAGACTTTCTTTCCTAAGATGCTGTGCCGTAGGCTGGGGATGCAGCTCAGTTGGCGTGCTTATGTCCTGAGTTCAATCTTCAGCATAAACCAGATGTGGTGATATGGTAATGCCAACACTTGGGTGATGGAAGTTCAAGATCTGTACATCTTTTTAAAAGTCTATGCTGGGGTCAGGCATGGCAGCCCATGCACTTCATCTCAGTACTCAGGAGGTAGAGGCAGGCAGATCTCTGAGTTCGAGGCCAGCCTGGTCTACAGAGTGAGTTCCAGGATAGCCAGGGCTACACAGAGAAACCCTGTCTTAAACAAAACAAAGCTAAAAGTCTATGATCGATGTGTTTGCATGTATGCAGTCTGTGCACATATACATGTAAATCATTCATGTTCTGCCATTGCCAACAGGTGGGGAATAGGCCAACCAATCTAGGGGTCTTTGGTGACCCTTGAGGACAGTTGTGGGAGGAAGCAATGAAGTCACCCTTTTCCGTCCCCAGAGGCTGGTTGCTTGCCAAGCTTTGTCATTCCCTGGTGACTCAGGGGTCCTCATGACGGTTAGTGACAGTTTTACTGCATGGCCTAATTAAGTTACTATGGAAGGCCTAGACCTCAATGAAAATTAGCATCTTTCTTCAACAGGCTGTCAATGACAATGTCACCTTGTCCCAGAAATGCTCTGAGCCTTCAGCCCCCACAGTTGGTGTGTGAATGTGTATAAAGCACTACTGTAGATGCTACCCTCTGAGCATAGCAGCCATCTTCATCAGAGACCCTGATCCCTCAAGATTAGGCCTCACAGAAAGGGGGTGGGGTGAGAAAGGTCACCAGACCTCACCTGAGATCACAACCACTCCTCCTGTGCTCCCCCCACACCTACCCACAGCTTACTGATTCTGTGCAGCTGTACATGGTCTCAGAAGGCACTTAATACCCAGAGCGCAGACAGGTAACTGGAGGGAGGACTCCATCTATAGGGGAGTGAGTCTTCACTGATGCAGCTGCTTGGGGAGGTCCGTGCTCCTGTTTGCCACCCCTCCCTCATCCTCTGTAAGCCCACCAAACTCACCGGTTTGCTAGGTTTAAGGTGTGTGGAAGCACAGCTCCGGTCTGTGGTTGGTGGGAGCAGGTGCTTGCTCAGATGTCCCCAGGGAGAGTTGGAACTCCACTCCAAGAGCTGTGGCTTCACATCTGGGCTGGGACATCTGCGAAAAGTGACCACCTCAAGGAATGCCATGTCTTTATCTGGCTGCAAAGCTCTTCTTAAAACAGAGAGATCCAGGTGTGGTTGTGCATACCTGTAGTCCCAGCATTTGGGAGATAGAGGCAGGGGGATCTGCCAGCCTGGACTACAAAGCAAGACCTTGTCATAAAACAAAACAAAATCATAGGCTACTGGCACATGAAGAAACTTTTAATATATAACAACTAAATAAGTCATTGTAGGTTTGTATGTCAGGTAACTGGTTACTGGTTATTCCTTCTACCCAAAATGCTGTTGCCCCAGACAGCTATATAGCTAACTCAGTCCCCCCTACTTTAATGGGCAAACTTTATTTAAAATTGCAAACTGTATTTTCCATCCTCGTGTGTGTGTGTGTGTGTGTGTGTGTGTGTGTGTGTGTGTGTGTGTGTTTTGCATGTACATGCCTGTGTATTCACATGTGAAGGGAGCTGTGCACATGTCCCTGAATGAACACGGAGAGGTCAGAGATCAACGTCAGGTGTATATATTCCTCTACAGCTCTTCGGCTTATTTCTGAGGAGCTCAGCAATCAGCTAGACTGACTGGCCAGCAAGCTACAGGGATCCTCCTGCCTCCATCACCCCCTAATGGTGATGTGCCCACCGTTAGTTACAGGTGTGGCACCTGCACCTGGGTTTTTTCATGGGATATGAACCCAGGACCTCACACTGTCTTGTAAGCACTTTACCCCCAGAGCCGTCTCTCCAGCCCCAGTTCTGTATCCTTAATGGGCAAACTTACTTAAATTTGCAGGTTGGCATCTCCCACCCTGTATTCTCAGCCTCTTTCCTTATGTTTTAAGTATGTCATATTCACAGTCCATGTCATGTTGATATGTTGTGCTTACTGGGGTTATGATCCGCACAGACGAGCTATCCCAGGTGCCTGCCCACTCCTCACACACAGCAAGTGCCCAAGCACCACTAATGCCTGATCCTTTAGCCTTGAGCACAGTGCTTGGGTTGTGTGTGTGTCCGTTCAAATGAAGCTTGTTGCCTGGTTATCTATCAACCCCTGTGGTGGTTTGGATGAGAATGGCCCTGTGGGCTCATCATATACTTGAATGTTTAGTCCCCAGCTAGTGGAACTGTTTAGGAGGGATTAGGAGATGTGGCCTTGTTGAAGGAGGTGTGTCACTGGGGCTGGGGCGGGGAGGGCTTGCTTTCAGGTTTCAAAAGTCCATGTCAGGCACACACACACACACACACACACACACACACACACTCACACACACACACACACACACACACACACACACACACACACCTGCAACTTAAGAGACCATATGTGAGCTCTCAGCTACTGCTCTAGCACCATGTCTGCCTGCCTGCCCCCGTGCTCCCCACCATGATGATCATGGACTCACCCTCAGACTCACCCTCTGAATCTGAGCAAGCCCCAATTAAATGCTTCCTTTTATAAGCTGCCTTGGTCATGGTGTCTCCTCACAGTGATGGAACAGTGACTAAGACACGCCCCACCCCCCAAAGTGTGACTTCAGATAATAGCCTTCATAACTCTGTGGGTTCATAATTCTGGCATTAACCATGGACTGTTGAAAGCCTGTTGCTGGCCTCACTGAGGAAATGAGCTCACTGCCCACTTGGAGGCTAGCCCAGGCTAGCCACTGGGCCTCCCTCCCCTTATATCTTATCCCCAGCAGTTTAGTCTGGAGAATTCACAGGGCATCTTGAGAAAGACTCAGAAGTTTTGAGGCCAAAGCTCAGAAGCTGCCCAAGTCCACTGCATTCTCTTGGTCCAAGCAAGCCCTCAGGCCAGCCTCAATTCCAGGACTGATGAACTGGTCTGTCGGGCTGCTCTACCAAAGTCCCACTGACAGGGCCACAGAGACAGATGAGGTCAACATATGGTAGGGCTGGTTCCTGCTGATGGCAGGTGGCATCTGCTTCCTGGTGTATGCAATGGTGGTCCTCCCTGCTTGTCTCTGTTCTGTTCTCTTACATGCATCTGTGTGTGCACATGTGGAGACCAGTGGTCAGCCTCTGGTGTCATTCCTTAGGAGCTACCCATGTTATTTTTTGAGACAGTCTCTCGCTGGCCTGGGGCTCACCAATTTGACTAGGTTAGATGGCCAGTGAGCCCTAGAGGTCTGCCTTTGTCCACCTCCCCAGGGCCGAGATTAGAAGCACATGCCACTGCATCTGGCTTTTCTACATGCATTCTGGGTAATCAAACTCACCCTCATGCTTGTGTTTCAAGCACTTTCCTGGTCTCTTTCCCCACTCCCTGGTCTCTGTCTAGACACCATCAGACTAGAGCAGAGTCCACCCCCCATAATGTCCTCGGTTTTTACCTAATCACCTCTGTCTCCTTAATCCAGTCACATTCTGGTGTGCTGGGGTAGGACTTGAGCATGTGAATTTGTGAGGGTCGAAGTCAGTCTTCAACAGGATCCCATCTCTTGAAGGGAAGAACATGAAGCACCACAGGGAAAAGGAGCCTGAGGACCTGGGTACCATCACATCAGTCCCTCCTCTAGACTGACCGCCTCTCCTATCCAACAGACTCCCTTCCCAGGACTGTTCACAGCCCAGAGTCAGGTAGTGACAAGCTAACACTTTGGCCTTGGCCTTCGAGCCTCTAGAACTTTGGGAAGTCACCTCTGCTGCTTCAACTACCCAGTCTACAGAGCTTTGTGACAGCAGGCAGAGCCAACTCATGAGGGGTGCTGGATGATTGTCTTATTGCCAGCTTGATAGCAGTCAGAGTCATCTAGACCCCCTGGGTGTGTCTGGGAGCCGGATTAACTGAACATGGGACACACACGGCTGGCCTTCCAGTCTGTTTGCTCTTGGCCCTGAGCTGCCTCCCTCTGGGATGTGCTGACCTCTGAGAACATAAGCAAAATAAGCCCTTCCTCCCTCAGGCTGCCTCTGTCAGATGTCTGTTCACAGCAACCAAGAAATACCCGACACAGATGTATTAAATTACACTAAAAAAAAAACATTTACAAGATGGTAGCACCAAAGAACCCAACTATACAAAATTTGTCCTTCTTTTCTACATAGTAGTTTCCACAGATAGAAAGGAATTCACAGGTCTCCCAGGGGAGCCCCAGAAGAAATGTGTCCTGCTGTTCTGTGTTCTGGTCTTTTTAGGGAACAACCTCTGGGTTAGCATGCTCCAGAAGTGTGTTCACATCCACTTTCAAGTGGGTCAGCAGGGTGCCATCCACCATGGTTGCTCATGGGGAGGGAGCTCATTCAGGAGCATAACTTAGGAAGCTGTGCATCCATCCTGGCTTTGGGCAGAGGGGTGATTGTAAATGCATGTGTGCACACATGTGTCTATTCTTGTTTTGTGTGTATGTGTGTGCCTGTTTGTCTGTGTGTTGTGTGCCTGTAGAGGCCAGAAGAGGCCATCAGATCCCCGGAACTGGAATTACAAATAGTTATGAGCTGCCATATGGGTTCTGAGAACTGAACCCAGGTCCTCTGCAAGAGCAGCAAGTGTTCTTAACCACTGGGCCATCTCTCTAGCCATACACATCTCCTTATTAAAAAAAAATTTTTTTTTGGTTTTTCAAGACAGAGTCTCTCTGTGTAGTTTTGGTGCCTGTCCTGGAACTCACTCTGTAGCCCAGGCTGGCCTTGAACTCACAGAGATTTGCCTGCCTCTGCCTCCCGAGTGCTGGGATTAAAGGCATGCGCCACTACCACCCGGCTATAAAAAAAAAAATTAATGAATCTTTTAGGTTTGTAAACAAAATAATGTGTTTCATTATGGCCTCTTCATACATATGTATCATTGTACTCTGTTCTCATTCCTCTCCCCAATACCCTCCCTTCCATCCCTATCCCTTCCCACAGCATCTTACTGAGCTAGTACTCAAGGGCTCAGTTCTGGATGCCAGGCAAGCATAGACATGAGAGAACCAAGTTGACAAGGGCATCCCCACAGGACACCCAACTCAAGTCAACCCTTGAGCCTCATCCTGTCTTTCCAATCTGGTCAGAATATCCATATCCCCACCACCCTGTGTGAGTGAAGCAGATGACCTAGGCCACATTCAAGCTTTCTCTCAAAGCTAAGCAGTTTTGGCATCACATACAGGAGTCCCAAGGCTCTGAGCACAGCCTGCATGTCTGTTGAAACTCTAATCCCAGGATGATGGGGGTCACGGGAGAAACAGTGTGAGCTCAGATCAGGAGGGCGGGGTCTTCAGAGTGTGATTGCTGCCCTTTTAAAAAAGAGAGACTTGAGGATTCTGTGCATGTAAAAATATAGTGAGAGAAGTCCACTGTGCACAGAGCAGGATCTGCACCCTCCTCAGGACTGAACCACTAGCACTTTGGACATGGTTATGCAGCCTCCAAGACAGGGAAAACTTGTCTTGTGCAAGTCCCCTCAGGCTATAGTGTCCTTTTCTGGAAGATGGAACAGACTATAGCAGTCAACACATGCCTCCAGAGCCTAGGAATGAGATGCAGAGTGTGATGACATTCCTACTTCTCAAGTGACAGATGCTGGCTCAGGCCAGGCAGGACTATTGGTGGTTTTGCTGTCTTTGGCATGACCTTGACCATATTGGAAGGTGGAAGGTGTGTACTAATCCCTTTTCAAGGTAGGCCCTGGGCTCAGGGGGCCCTCCACTGCAGGGTATCCAGAAAGAATAACTTCATGCTACTAGACCACGTAGCTCTGTCCATCACATCAAGAACAGATGAGCACACAGGGAGCAGATGGCCACAGTCCACAGCCAGAGCTCTATTCCACAGAGCCCGGTTCACATGCTGAGGTTGCTGTGAACGCTCTAGTACAAACCTCTAGCACACTGTGCCGCCACGGGATGCTTCGATTTGGGATGTTGTTTCTTCAGGAGAGGTATCTACAGCTATCCTTGTGACCCAGAAGGTCACCTCCCAAGGAACAATGGACTGCCAAAGGGATGGCGCTGTGTCTGGGTATAATCCAGCATCGATGTGTCACACACCCGCGTGACGGGCACAGGAAGGGTGACGTACAGTAAACATCCGCTCTAGTTATTGATTTGATTCATCCCATTACCCAATGACTCAAATGTCACCTCGCCAGTGCCGGGACAGCTTCGCCAGTGCATTGTCCTATTATCGATATTAAAGGAGACTGAGAGCCAGCTGTGGAGCTCAACGGAAGTGAAAAAAATCAAAACACAGCCATGCCACAAATGACACTGTGAGGAGTGCTGAGGAGCAGCCACCTGCATGATTTTCCATCATGACTAGTGGATGGTGTGTGTATAATATGTGTACACACTCAGGTGGGTGTATGCCCATGGGTTTGCACGCGTTTGGAGGACAGAGGTTAGGCATATTCCGAAGTTGCTCTCACCTCGTTTTTGCAACATTCTCTCACTGAACCTGGAGCTCATTGATCTGACTAGACGATCTGACCCCTGTATTCCAGCTTGTCTCCTCCTGCCCCCAACACTGGGTTCCAGGTGTGTGCCTCCATGCCTGGCTTTTACGTGGGTGCTGGAGATCCACACTCAGATCCCATGTTTGCATGACACCCACCTCACCTGCTGAGCTTCTCTCTATCCCCATTTCATGATTTTTACTATTTCCTGTCTGGACTCAATGGGGTGGAAGGGGTGGGCTGAGATCTATCCCCTAAAATCCATGTTAAAACCCTAAAACCCAGACTCTCTGAACAAGACTGTGTTTGGAGACAAAGTCTTTGAAGCAGTGACTGAGCTGACGGTGGACTGTGAACTAAGATGGCTAGTGTCCTTGCAGGGAGAGGTCAAGAGGCAGACAAAAGGGACAGCTGTGGAGCACCTGGGGAAGACCCCATCTACAAGCCAGGAGGCCTTAGAAGGACCCACCCACAGCACCTCACACTTCAGCCTTCAGAAGCTTCTCTCAGTTCCGATGAGAAGACAAATTTGTTGGTAAAGAGGCCCAGCCACTGGAGTAGACTATTTCAGTAGTCTAATGCTAGTTCTACCAGGGGAGGGGTGATGGGGGCGGGTAGGGAGCAGGGCGGGAAGTCCAGAGGACAACTTTGGATATTGTTTCTCAGGTGCTGTCTGACCTGTTTTCTTTTTCTTTCTTTCTTTCTTTCTTTCTTTCTTTCTTTC
>CABHPQ010144408.1:0-10484 GCA_902168405.1 Peromyscus aztecus | reverse complement strand
TTCTTCTTCAATGACAACAGTTTTGAAGAGATCCATTTTATCACCAGGGGTGAGGACATACCTATCATCTAAAAATGTAAGTTTATTTCAGGTTAGTGGATAATGAAAATCAAAACTTGCTCAGAAGGAATGATATTTAAAATGAGGAAAAGGTTCATGGTAAGTCTGAGAATCCAACTCCAGGACTGTGATTTCAACAGTAGTTCTCATTTGACTTGCCCTTAAAGACTTTGAGGTACCTTTCAGATAACCTGACCAGACACCAAAGGCTTTCCACATTTCTTGTCATGTCCACTTTTAGGATCAGAGAGGTTCTCCTCCCAAGACCCTCCCCTCCTTCTTTATGATGTAATTTGCATCAGGATATTGGGAGTGGAGAATTCTAGACCCCAGAAAGCAAGAGGCCAGCAACAAAGTGGTTACAGGACCTTCTTGAGAGGCTTCAGGTATTTGTAGGAAACTCCTGAAAGTTACCACTGATTTCAGGGCCAAAGAAGTGCGTCTAGAAGGGCTCAAAGGGAGAGCAGGGCCAAGAACTATATGTGATCTCTCTCATGGAAAGAAATTCTAAAGGCTGGGTCCCAGCGACTGATCATCATGGAAGTACTTGCTGCCACCTTTTTGCCCTCTTTTAGCACCACAAGCCTTGGTGTGCTATAAAGACATTTCAACCTGTGAAGATGGACTCAGTGTGTGAATATTGCCTCTGTGGACAGCCTTATGATGAGAACCACTTCATGATTGAGTGTGATCTGTGCCAGGATTGGTTTCATGGAGGTTGTGTTGGCATTGAGGAAGAGAAAGCTGATGACATTGACATTTACCACTGCCCAAATTGTGAACACTTACCTGGTCCTTCCATTATGAAAAAACAGCATCGATCTTCAAAAGAGTACATAGGTCTCAAGAGGGAGCCAGTGAAGACTGGGAGCCCTCTATTTATTCACCAGCTCCAGGGTAAGCATTTTGAGAGCTCTGAGGATGTGATTTTGAAGCCAACAGGAAGTCGGCTGACATTACAATTCCTGCAAGTGAATAGCTTCAGTAGACCCATCCTTGTCTTGAAGAAGGATGGTTTGGGGATGAGGCTTCCCCCAATATCATGCACTGTCCGAGACGTAGAACAACATGTTGGTTCCGACAAAGAGATTGATGCAATTGATGTGGCCTGTCAGGCTAGATGCAAGATGATGCTGGGTGATTTTGTGAAATATTATTGCAGTGGGAAGAGGGAAAAAGTCTTCAATGTTATCTGTTTGAAATTCTCTAATACCAGCCTTTCTAATATTGTAGAGATACCCAAGATAGTACACAAGCTTTCCTGGGTGGAAAACTTATGGCCAGAAGAATGTGGCTTTGAAAGACCTAATGTACATAAGTGTTGATTTATGAGTGTGCAGGATGGCTATATAGATTTTCACATTGAATTTGGTGCGCCTTCACTCTGGTATCATGTGCTCAAGGGTGAGAAGATCTTCTATCTGATCCACCCAACAAATGCTAACCTGACTCTTTTTGAGTGCTGGGGTAAATCCTCTAAACGAAAAGAGATGTTCTTTGGTGACCAGCTGGACAGATGCTACAAGTGTTCTGTGAAGCAAGGTCAGACACTTTTCATTCCTGCAGGATTGATCCATGCTGTGCTGACCCCTGTGGATTGCTTAGCATTTGGGGGGAAATTCTTACACAGTCTTAACATGGAAATGCAGCACAAAGCCTATGAGATACAGAAGAAGATGAGCATAGCAGACCTCTTCATGCTGCCCATTTTTGAGACCATATGTTGGCATGTGGGAAAGCAAATCCTGGACATTCTTGGAGGTCTGCGAGAGCAAGGGAGATGCCCTGCATCTTACCTGGTCCATGGTTGTAAAGCTCTGGGGATGGCCTTTCAAGCCTGGACAAGGAAAGAAGTTCTGCCCGACCATGAACATAAGATCCCAAAGTCAGTGCACCCACACAGCTTTTTGAAGATCTGACTAGGGAGATTTCTTTGGTTGAAGATACCTTCCAACACAACATTGAGAAGAAGAATACTTTCTTGGAGGTCCCGGCCAAATTTCTTGCCAATTCTACTTGCTTAAGTAGTCCAAAAGATTCCAATTCAGTATCCAACCTTACATTATCACAGCCCTTTAAAAGGAGTTCAAAAGAGAAATGTCCAAGCAGAAGGACATCTTCACCAAGGCAAAGCAAAAGGGCATGGTGAACCCAGTCCTACATTTGTAATTACAAAATAATTACAATGTCATGAATCTAAACCACCAATTACTGAACACAGGCTCTTCCCAGAAAGTAGAGTTTAACATCACCAATACTGGCTGGAATAACTCAGATGTTTGCTCAAATTCTGACAGTGTCTTCGATGGGAATGAGAGCTTTTTGATGGCTAAACGAAGTGCCAAGAGAGTAAAGAGCTTGTCCAAGTCTAGGAGAGCAAAAAGCACAAAGAAGAAAGATAATTCAAGGTTGCTGGAAGAACAAGTGATTGGAGACAAGTTTGATTTGAATTCAAGAAGTGAACTGCCGATTGAAGAAACATTTTGCAAAGAGAAAGTGGGCCTGACATTAAGACCAAAAATTCAGACACATTTGCTCCATGGAAATTTTGCTGTGAGCAAAACCAAATTCATGAATGAAAGAAAACTTTGACAACATCTGAGAATTATAAAATAGAAGAGGAAATGGTGGAAGGGGTTGAAGTCAAGCTTAGGAATGGAAGTGTATCTGATAGAATTCTTGATCCACTTAAGGCCAGGAAACAGTTGGAGGAACCTGACTTGACTGTGTTGTTCTCTCTGAGGACCAGGACTGTTCCAGGAAAAAGGAGACTATCGAGGACAATGTGTTCAAGGCTGTCTCACAGTCTTTATCTCCAAAACTAACTCCTTCTCTCCTCCAGGCCAGGCAGAGGAGGAGGATGGACCAAATCATTGAGAGCTCTAACAATGGCTTGGACACAGTATCTAACAGTTCTGTTTCCAAGCGCACCCCATGGAAATGGCCCATCAAGCACCTAGTATACACAAGAATTCAGGGGGAACTTGGGAACATCCTCAAAGGATTCTGAGAAGAGCTACCTATTCCTGGAATCTGTTCCTGATGATGATGACGACAATAATAATGAAGATGACCGACTTTTGAGATCTCTACCAAAGAAAGGGAGGATATAAGATGATGTTTCATAAAATCCTAGGGCACATATGATCCCAACACCACCAAATAAGACCATGCAGTCTTGATGAAAATGCCTCCATTGAGATATGTTAGACCGCAGCAGCTTTAAACCTGTCACAGCATGTGTACAATATGAAGCTCATTCTAAATGACTAGTCCATGATAAGTGGACAAAAAACAAGTGGACAAGAAAAGACTTAAATCCATGTCTTTAAACTTCAGGTTTACTGTTGCTTGATCCTTAAAATAATGTTTATTTCAGTATTAATATCCTATTGAAAGAAAAATTATTAAGGTTGTATTTTTAATAGGATGGTCTATAGAGTTATAGATTTTTTGTTAATTAATGTGCCCTATGATACTATTTTGACTCAGATAAAACAAGTAAAAAGGCTCTTCTCTTACTAAAACATGCCTCTATCATTTATATGTCAATGTCTTAGGGAACTTGGAAATTAAGGCATTTATTGCTTTAAATATGTCCAAAATAAAACAGACAATCCCAAAAATAAAATTTAAATAACAGACTCATCAATATCTGTCTTGGGATTACATATTCTGTTTTTGCCCCTTTCATTTATTTAATTTTTTTCTCGGTGTACATACCAATCCCAGATACACTTTTCTCACCTTCTTCTTCCCCACTCCACAACTATCCCAGACACCATCCACTTTTCAGAAAGGGTAAGGCTTCGCTTAGGGAGTCAAATCTCTGGAATACTAAGTTGAATCAGCACCAACCCCATCCCCTCACCCTGGCATTATTCTGAGCAAGCTTACTGCCATAGGGATTAGGCTCCAAAACGCAAGCTCATGCACACTGAATAAATCCTGTTCCCACTGCTAGGGGATCCACAAACTCAAGCCACACAACTGTCACTTACATTCAGTACTCCTAGTTCAGTTGCATGCCAGCTCCCTTGCTGTCAGTCAAGAATCAGTGAGCTTCAACAAGGTGTTTGTACTATCTCTAGGATTCACCTATGGTGATATTTTCTTTTGTACCAAAATGTTAATAAAGTTGCCTGGGGGGTCAGAGCTATTAGCAAGCCATAGCCAGAGTCTGGCGCACAAGTAGTGACGAGGCAGTCAGGTGGTTGGGTTTACGACCAATGAGAAAGGAGCACAGAAGTCTATTTAAAGACAACCCACAGGAAATACCTCCCTTTTTCTCGGAGAGGTTGCTTCAGCGAAAGAGGCTAGCCAGCGGCAAGCGGGTAAAGCTCTTAGCTCTGACCTCTTGGGTTTTTCTCCTTACCTTGGCCTTGTGTTTCTTCTTAAATACGTCTACATTCACCCCATCACGACTGTGATCCACTTTCTTATAAAATCTCTACTCTTTCCCTTCAACTGAACACCAGAAACTCAGCCAAGTGCATAGCTTTGAATCATTGCATCTGATTTCATCAGTTACAGGATGTATATTCCATGATCATAGATAATTAGAATAGTCATTAATCTGATTACCACAGAAGGCCAATTTAGGCTTCCTCTCCTCTTTTTGTCAGAGTCTTAGCAGGGTTCATCATTCTGGATGCTTGAAAAAGTCCCTAGATCAAGTTTTTTTTCCCTAACTCCCTACTATCTCCCTCTATCAATTTATCACTTTTATTCCTCTCCCTCTCCATCCCTCATTCAACTTGGTCATCCCCATCACTCATGGCGTCATACCCTATCCTCTTCCTACTATTCATCCTCTCACCTTGTCTAGGTCACCTTAAATATTTTGGGGGCCCTGAATTCATGATCCTCTAAGGTTCCTCCTTTTTATTTAGCATCTATTCGGTTTAGGATTGTTGCTAGGTTATCCTTTCTTTTAAATCTAATAGCCACTTATGAGTGAGTACAAATCATGTTTGTCTTTTTTGGTCTGGGCTACCCTATTTATGATAATTTCTTCTAGTTCCATACATTTGTCTGCAATTCTCATGATGGCTATTCCAAATGAACCACATATTCTTTTACCATTCTTCAGTTTAGGGGTATTTAGGTTGTTTCCAGGATCTGACTATTATGAATAATGCTGCTATGAATAAAGTTGTGCAAGTGTCCCTGTGGTGTGATTGAGTCTCTTCAGGGTATTCCCAGTAGAGTTATTGCTCAGTCTTGAGGTAGCACGTCTCCCAATTTTCTGATTAACCACCATACTGATTACAAGAGAGGCTATACACATTTGCACTCCCCCAATCATTGGACTAGTATTCCACTCATGCCACATCCTCTCCAATATAAGCTATCATCTGTGTTGTTGATCTTAGTAATTCTGAAAGGTTTAAGATGGTATCTCAGGGTCATTTTGATTTGCATTTCTCTGAAAACAAAGGATGTTGAGCTATTCCTTAAATGTCTTTCAGTCATATGAGATTTTCTGTTGAGTTAGTCTTGCATTCTGTCAAATTACTGAAGATGTTTATCAGCTGTTGGTGTTCCCTATAAAGTGTTGGTGGTCTGTGTATACCATTTTATCATCTGCAAATAACAAAGTTTCAATTCTTCCTTTCTAGTGTGTATCCCCTTGATCACACTTTTGTTGTCTTATTTCTCAATCTAGAATTTTGAATACCATGTTGGTTGTCACTACCATATTGAATAGCTATGAAGAGAAAGGACAACTGTTTTCTTCCTGATTTTAGTAGAATTCTGTGACTTTTTCTCCATTAAATTTGATATTGGCTGTTGCTTGGTTGTATATGATCTTCATTAATTTAAATATGTACCTTGTACTTCTCATCACTCTGAGACCTCACACTTGAAGTGTTATTAGATTTTGTCAAAAGTTTATGAGGATCTAATGAGAAGATCATGTTTTGTACTTTGTTCTTATTGAACATAACAAGCATAGATTTTATATATTTTGAACCATCCCAATTGTGTTCTTCAATTCATCTTGCCAGTATTTTATTAAGCATTTTTCCATTCATGTTTCTGATGTAGATTAGTCTGTAATTGTCTTTCTTAATCCCATCTGTGTGGCTTGGGTGTCAAGGAAAGTGTTGACTCAAAAATGGTGTTTTTTAGTGTTCCTTTGGCTTATATTGTGTGGAAAATTTTGAGGAGTATTAGTATTTGCTTCTTTTTTGAGAATCTAGTAGAATTCTAAGCTGAAATAATGTGACCCTGGATTTTATTTGTTTGGGAGTCTTTTGATGACTTCTTCTGTTACTTTAGGGATTTTAGGTCTGTGTAAATTATTTATCTGGTCTTGAATTAATTTTTGTAAGATGTACTCATACAGCAAATTGTCCAACTCATTTAGCTTTTCCAAATTTTTGGAGTATAGGTTTCTGAAATATGACCTAAGGCTTCTCTGGATTTTCTCATTGTCTGTTGTTACATCAACTTTTAGAGTTTTGATTTTCATATTATCTGTCTCCCTGTGGCTTATTTTGGATAAGGCTTTGCCTATCTTCTGGATTTTCTCCAGGAATCAACTCTGTGTTTCACGGTTTCTTTGTCCTGCTCCTTTATTTTCTCTCGTATTGATTTGAGTCATCATTTTGATCGTTTCCTGTCATCTACTTCTCCTGAATGAAATTCCTTCTTTTTACTCTTGATCTTTTAGGTGTGCTTTTAAGTTGCTAATGTGAGACATCCACTAGTTCTTTATGTAGGCACTTAGTGTTATGAACTTTGCTCTTAGCATTGCTTTCACAGTTTCCCATATGTTTGGTTATGCTGTGGATTAATTTTCAATGAATTCTAGAAAGTCACTGATTTCTTTGTAACTTCTTCCTTTACCCAGTGGTGAATTAATCTGTTGAACATTGCTCAATTTCCATGAGTATGAAGGCTTTTTGTAATTTGTGAATTTGTTGAATTCTAACTTTAAACCATGGTGATCTTATAAGATTAAGTTGATTATTCTTTCTTTTTTTTGGTATTTCTAAGTATGTGGTCAGTTTTAAAGAAGGTACCATGAGAAGCTTAGGAGAATTTACCTTCTTCTGTGTTTTGGTGAAATGATCTGTAGCTGTCTGTTAGGTTTTTAAGAGTCATAAATCTGTTCCCATATTTATCAGCTAAGTTTCTTTGGGACCTATCTGTCCATTGTTGAGAACAGAGTGTTAAAGTTTACCACTCTTAATATGTGGAGGATGATGTGAGATTTAATTTTTACTAATATTTCTGTTATAAATATGGGTCCCATGAATTAGGGACATAGTTGTTCAGAGGTCAGACACAACTTGATTGATTTTTTTCATTGAGGAATATGGAATTTCTTTTTCTATCAAATGTGAATACTTTTAGTGTGAAGTCATTTTGCTTGGATAGCATGATGTTTACAACAGCTTTTTTGTGACGTCTTTTGATTAGAAAATCTTTTCCCTACCTTTACTCTGAAATGATATCTGTATCTGAGGTTTATGTGTGTTTCTTATATGCAGCAGAAAAAAAGGGTCCTTTTTTCGTATCCATTCTGTTATCCTGTTTCTTTTAAAAGGGGAATTGAATTCATCAATATTAAGGAATATTAATGACTACTGACTGTTGGTTAATTCTTCTATTTGTGATTTGGTTGTGTGTGATAGTGTGTGTGTGTGTATTTCCCTACGTTGCGATTGACTGTTGTGAAGTTATCTATTGCTGGTGTTTTTGTGGTTTCAGCTAACATCCTTAGGTGGGGGTTTCCTAGTAGTACTTTCTGTACGGCTGGATTTGTGGATAAATATTGCTTAAATCTTTTTGATTACATGGAATATGTTTTTTTTCTCCATCTACATTGATTGAAAGTTTTCTGTGTGTTGTCATCTGGGTAAGTTGTTATGCATTGTGTATATATATCACACTTTCTTTATGCATTCTTCACTGGAGAGCCATTTAGGTTGTTTCAGAGTTCTTGCAATTACAACTAATACAGCAACAAAAACAGTTGAGCATGTGTCTTTGTGTTATGATTGATAAAACATTGGGTATCTGTCCAAGAGTGGTACACTTGTGTCTTGAAGGGAAATGGTTCCCTTAGTTGTTTTTACAAGACTGCATACTGATTTCCAAAGTGGTTATACAAGATTGCATTCCCACCAACAGTGTAGGAGTGCTCCCCTTGCTCCACATCCTCTCCAACAATAGTGATCAGAGTGTTGTTTGTTCTTAGACAATAAGAAAGGTGTAAGATGGTATCTCAGGGTCATTTTGATTTGCATTTCCCTGATGACTGAGGATGGTGAGCAATTCCTTAAGTGTCTTTCTGCCATTTGAACATGTTCTGTTGAGAATTCTGTGTTTAGCTCTATAATCTGTTTTTTAATTCGACTGTAAGGTATATTGATGTAGAGTTTCTTGAGATCTTTATATATTCTGCAGATCAGCCCTCTGTCACATGTGGAGTTGGTGAAGATATTGTCCAATCCTCTAGGATGTCACTTTGTATTATTGACCATATCCTTTGCTCTACAAAAGCATCTTAGTTTCATGAGGTCCCAATAGTTAATTTATGCTCTCAATATCTGTTTCGCTGGGGTTGTATCTGGGAAGTGATCTCCAGTGCTAACACATTTAAGACTCCTTCCTACGTTCTCTTCTATGAGTTTCACAGTAACTGGACTTAACGTTGGCGTTTGATCCACTTGGTCTTAATTTTAATGCATTGTAAGAGATATGGATCGTTTTACAATATTTCCATGTTGACAGCCAGTTATGCCAGCACCATTTGTTAAAGATGCTTTATTTTTCCCTTTGTACACTTTTGGTGTCTTTTTCAAACATTACAAGTTTTTATGTGCGGATAAAAGTCAGGGTCTTCAATTCTAATCCATTGGTCTACATGTCAGTTTTTATGCCAGTACCAAACTGTTTTTTTGGTACTGTAGCAATATAGAGAGCTTCAAGTCATGGATTTTGAAGGTCATTTTGAGTAGGTTAACCCTACCTATCCATGAGCATGGGGGAACTTTCCATTTTGTGATACCTTATTCAATTTCTTTCTTCAAAGTCTTAAATTTTGTCATAAAGGTCCTTCACATGCTTACATAGAGTTATATACAGGTATTTTATATTATTTGTGGCTATTATAAATTGTGTTTTTTCTCAGATTTCTTTCTCAGCCCTTTTATCATTTATCTATAAGATGTCTACAGATGTTTTTGAGTTAATCTTGGATCCTGCCACCTTTCTGAACGTGGTTATCAGCTTTAGAAGTCCCTTGGTCAAATTTTTTTGCTTCACTAATGTATACTATTATATCATCTGCAAATAGTGAAAGTTTGACTTGTGCCTTTGACTTTTGTATCATCTTGATCTCCTTTTGTTGTCTTATTGCTCTGGCTAAAACTTCAAGTATTATATGGAATAAATATGGGGCGAGCAGACAGATTTTTCTTGTTGTTGATTTTTGTAGAATTAGTTTGTGTTTCATTCCATTTAATTTATGTTTGCTGTTGGCTTGCTCTAAATTGTTTTTATTATGTTTTGTATGCTCCCTTTATTCCTGATCATTCCAAAATCTTTGTCAGGAAGGGATTTTGGATTATGCCAAAGGCCATTTCAGCCTCTAATAAAATAATCATTTTTTTTCAGTTTGTTTATGGTGTATCACTTTGACAGACTTTCGTATGATAAATTAAACTTGGATCTCTGGGATGAAGACTATTTGATCATGGTGTATAATGTTTTTGATGTGTTCTTGGAGTCTGTTTGCCAATATTTTATTGAGTATTTTTCCATGGATTTCACAAGGGAGTTTGGTCTGTAATTCACTCTCTTTGTTGCATCTTTGAGTGGCTTGGTAATTAGAGTAAATGTAGCCTCTTAAAAGGAGTTTGGTAACATTCCTTCTGTTTCTCTTACATAAAACTATTTGAAGAGTATTGGATATAACTCTTCTATGAAGATCTGGAAAAATTTTACTTTGCAACCAACATGGTCACGGGCTTATTTAATAGGGTGATTTTTAAGGATGGTTTCTGTTTCATAGGGATATTTTTTTAAATTGTTTATATGGTCTTTCTATGATTTGGGTATGTAGTAACTTTTCAGTAAATTGTTCATTTCTTTTACATTTTCCCCTTTTGTGTAGTACATGTTTTTTTTTTTTTGAAGTATGACTTGCAGATTCTCTGGATTTCCTCATTGCCACTTGCTATGTATCCTTTGTCCTTTTGAATTTCTTAATTTGGATGCTATCACTCTCTCTGTATTTTGATCAGTTTGGATAAGGGCTTGATTATCCTGTGGTATTTGCCTCATGCAGGGCCACACAGAAAATTCAGTTCAGTCCTTTCCTTCTACAATAGCAATTAAACAAACAAATGCATATTGGAATAAACCAGACTGCTTGTGTTGATAGGACAACCATAGAATTAATAACA
>CABHPQ010144406.1:0-17503 GCA_902168405.1 Peromyscus aztecus | reverse complement strand
ACTCTCATGGTGACGTGATTGCTTCCTTCCTGCGCTTTTCAAAGCAGCCTGGGCCTCACTCCCGTCCCCTGTGGGAGCCTTTTCTCTGATTTGTTTTTTCAGGTTTTTTCCTTTCATTTATTATTGTCTGTGAGTGCATGTGTGGGTTTGCATGTCCTGAGGAAGCTCTGGAGGTCCTTTTGTGGAGTCATTTCTCTCTTTCCACTTTTAAGTGGTTCTGGGGTGGAAGTCAGGTCACAAATACTCACTGAGCCATCTTGCACGCTTTTTTTCTGGTTTGGGTTTTGAGACAGTGTCACCCTGTGACCTGGATGGAACTTGCCATCTTCCTGCCTTGGCCTTCTGGGCACTGGGATCACAGACGTGTGCCACCACCACTGCACAAGGCTCTGTGAGTCTCTTTGAGAGAGGATCTCCCTGTGCAGCCCAGGCTGGCCTGGGACTCAGAGGTCTGCCTTCCTCTGCTGGGGTTAAAGGCGTGGCCAGCCCAGCCACTGTGGGCTCCTGTTGTGAGGAGTTGGAAGACAGCTCTGAAGGTCTGGCCCAGCTGTGCACGGCCCCTCCACCCTCCCGCTCCCACAGACCTGACCCTTGTGTAGTGGCACTTTCGGTTCCCACTTCCTGCCGGTGCTGAGGCCAGGGAGGCACCGTCACAGGAGCTCCTGGAGCTCGCGGAGGGATCTCAGCCCCTGGAGCTCCCCTCAGCCACTCTGGCACACCCAGAACTGGGTCACTATGGCTGGGTGGTGTTTAGATTGCTTTAAAGCAAATATTTGCCTGGTTGGTCCAGGTCTGCTCAGACAGAGGCTGAGTCCAGTGGCTGTGAGGGGGAGGGAGCTGCTGGGAGGTGGCCAGTTCCAGCATGGACTAGAGGGACAGCAGGGTGGCCTGGAGGATTCTCACCTGCATGATGTCTGTGTGAAGGCCCCGGCAGGTGTCCCCTGTGCACAGTGACAGGGTTGGTTTTTCATCTGGAAGCCTGAAGTCTTTGTTCATTGCCAGTGATGCCCATGGGGTGCTGGGTCCCACAGCCGAGGAGGGGCACGGGTGGGACAGGCACTCATCAAGTGACCGTGGTGAAAAGCACTTGAGGGGAGGGGACAGCCCTGTGGAGAGGGAAGGACTGTGCAGCCGTCTCAAGACGGACGGCACAAGGAGTTTCCTAAGGACCTGTTTCATACTTAGCTGAGATTAGTTTAGAAATTAGTCAACTTCCTGGGTGGTGGGGGCACACGCCTTTAATCCCAGCACTCAGGAGGCAGAGGTAGGTGGATCTCTGTGAGTTAGAGGCCAGCCTGGGCTACAGAGCAAGTTCCAGGACAGCTGTGACTGTGACACAGAAACCCTGTCTCGAAAAACAAAACAAAACAAGAAGTTAGTCAACCTAAGATGAAAAACTACATCCCAGAAAGGATGACATGTACCTGGGACAGATGCAGTGAGGTCACCCTGTTTGAGGATCCGAGGAAGGACTGGTTTCTCTAGGACGCAGCTATGAAGAGGGGTGTTCAGAAGTCTGGAAGGTGTAGGAGTGGGTCCTACCAGAAAACATTGGAATTTGTTTTGGTTTTTTTTTGGTTTTTCGAAACAGGGTTTCTCTGTAGCTTTGGAGCCTATTCTGGACCAGCTCTGTAGACCAGGCTGGCCTCAAACTCACAGAGATCCACCTGCCTCTGCCTCCCGAGTGCTGGGATTACAGGCGTGCACCACCACCGCCCCGCAAACATTGGATTTTTGTTGTGTGCTTCTGAGAGCCCTGAGTTCCTGTTAGTCTAGTTAGCATCTACCACCAAGCCATGCCCCTAGCCCTCACTGGGGATTCTAGGCAAGGGCTCCACCCCTAACCACATCCCCATCCCCTCACTGGGGGATTCTAGGCGGGGCTTCACCCCTAACCATGTCCCCAGCCCCTTACTGGGGGATTCTAGGCAGGGCTCCACCCCTGACCACGCCCCCAGCCCCTCACTGGGGGATTCTAGGTGGGGCTCTACCCCTGGGTCACTCCTAACTAAGGCATGGACAACCAGGAAGAGTTTCAGTGGTATGGATCCAGGTGGAGTCCCTAACTCAGCAGAGCCTTGGTTCTCATGAGAATAGCATGAACAAGTTGCAATAACTTGAGAGATACTTGGGTGACAGGGTGGCTGCCCAGAATGACCATCTGGAAGCATCCATGGTGAAGGCAGCTTGTCAGGAAGATGCCCTCTCATGCACGTCTCCCTCCACAGCTTCTCACTGCCGTCACAGGAGCCCCAAAGGATGTCCAGCGGGGTCTCCCCAGCCGAGCAGGTGGCGGCAGGCGACATGGATGACGCGGCAACACGCTTCTGTGTGCAGAAGCACTCCTGGGACGGGCTGCGCAGCATCATCCACGGCAGCCGCAAGTCATCGGGCCTCATTATCAGCAAGGCCCCCCACGACTTCCAGTTTGTGCAGAAGCCTGATGAGTCTGGTCCCCACTCCCACCGGCTCTACTACCTGGGTAAGCTGCTCCCGCCCCCTCTGCCCTACGCTGGCAGGCCTGGGGTGCCAGAGGTTTCAGAAGCGACCAGCCTGGGGCAGGCAGTGTTAGTCCACCTCCAGGGTCAGCCACATAGGTGACAGTTCAGGGTTGGCCAGGTGGCTCTGAGTCTAGAAACTGCTCCCAGCTGGGCCACTTCCCAGGCACCTGGTGCTGGCTGGGCAGGGCTTCTTGGGTAAACAGGATGGGTCTCAGATCCCTGTGGGAGGGTCACACGCCGTCCCAGTAGGAGCTCACTGTGTGGTGATGTGTTATGACGGATTCTGAGGCTCAAAGATTGGCACCACCTCTGTGTAGTGCGCTATGGTCCAGCAGCGGTCCATCCTGCCACAGGACCCCGAGGCACCTGCTCCCTGCCCAGCTGTGGGCAGGCTGTGTTCCCACTGGATCGCCAGTGTGACCCCCTCAGGCTTTCCATAGCTTCTGCAGACAGGCATGCGCCCAGCCCCAGCTCATGGACAGGAAGTGCCTTCTCCCAGCTCCAGCCATAGACAGGAAGTGTCCGCAGAGCACAGACTCTGCCCTAGTGGGCCCAAAGGGAATACCGAGCGGAAGAAAGAACCCTCTGGAAATCAGTTAGGCCTGCTGGCTTGCAAACAGCGTGCCTCCTGGCTGTCAACTGGAGGTCTGGTACCCTAGGCTTTGTGCAAGCCCCCTCTGTGGTGGGCTCCCCAGTGTCACACAGACGCTGCCCAGGATTCCTGGGGCTGGCGTCCCCTCCAGCTGAGAAGCACTTTATAAAAGGTGACTCTGGTGACCCCCTACGACCCAGTCTTGTTGCTGCTGGTCATGGTGGCCTTGGTCCCCTCGACCACGTCTGTGCGTGTTTGGGCCCTCGGCATTTAAATGCATGATCGAATGAACATTGTCACATGCCCGCTGCTGGCCATACATGGATGACAGGAGCCAAGATGGACGATGGGTGGCCGTCCTTCCCACTGTCCCCATACGGCCCCTTCAGAGCTGTCTTAGGAGGAAGTCACATGGATTTCTGCAAATCATGAAACTGCAAATGCAGTGATTGAGAACAGGCCAGCAGATGCTGCCAGACTGCCTAGCAACAGCGTGGCAGCTGTGAGTCACAGCAGCATGACGAGGCAACACTCCCATGGAGGAGAACAGGACCAGAGACACTGTTAAGTAAGTGTCTTCACCACAGCTGAGCCGGGAGGGTCATCAGCAGGCAGGGTCCTCTGCTTGAGGTCCTGGGCCCCGCCTTTCAGTGGTGGCTCCGCCCACTTGGTGCATAGTCTGTCGTTGGTGAGTTAGCCCCAGCCTACACCTGCTGAAGGGAGGATGGCACCCGGACTACATTCCTCCCAGAGCTCTGGGCAGGACCTTCCAGCTTGTGAAGTGTACAACATCTGTCTGTCGGCTTCTGGCCCAGACTCTCCCAGCTCTACCTCCGTGATCACATGACTTACTTGTCTGTGTGAGATCTCCCTTCACCGCGGTCTTCCAAGGATGCTGGTAGCTGTAGGACATTAATACAGTCACAGCTACGGAGCCCTGTCTCATTGAAGACAGTGACTTTGGAATTCAGGCCCCAGGACACAGCTGTCTCTCTTTCTCTGGGGACCTCTCAGCCTCCCAGGACCTCGGGAAAGGACAGAACCCTCTGAGGTCTCAGCTACAAAGTGTACCTGGCACCAGGAACCTGGGGATGGCTCAGAGAGCCAGGACAGAAAGCCACCACGCTTCAGGATGAGGCGCATGCAACCTAGAGCCTGTGATACCGTGACTCCAGTCCACCTCAGATCTCCTGTCTTCCCGCCCGCAGCAGAAATTGACCCTTGGCTCCAGGTTCCTGGGAGAAGGAAACTGATTGGCTCAGCCTGGGTTCCATGAACCCTTCACCCTGGCTTCTGTGTGCTTGGAATAGGGTTGCAAATTCTCAGCCCACTTTCTCCAGATCTCTGGAAGGAGTTTGTGCCTTGTAGGCTTGACCATGTGGGCTGGGGTGGGCAGGGCCTCAGGCTTACAGGGTTTCTGGAGAAGGAATGTGATTGGCTTAGCTAGACTACTCAGTCATCTACTTGTCTAGCCTGGGTGGGCAGGGCCTCTTGAGGTCTCAGGGTTTCTAGGAGAAAGAATGAGATTGACCCAGGTGGTAGTCATTCACATGTGGCCTCTGT
Organism: Peromyscus aztecus; assembly: GCA_902168405.1. Lineage (NCBI taxonomy): Eukaryota > Metazoa > Chordata > Mammalia > Rodentia > Cricetidae > Peromyscus > Peromyscus aztecus. The sequence goes on along the minus strand of CABHPQ010144406.1, from coordinate 12,847 downwards.
GTGTGTCTGTGTGCGTCTGGGCTGGGGTGCACTGTCCTCAGGGTTCTTCTGCATAGGGTGCTGGGGGTCTTCGTGGGACTGGAGGGCCACAGATGGGTGTGTAGTGAAGACAGATCCTGAACACACGCAGAGGAGTCCAGAACTCTGGACATGGCTGCTTTTTTCCCCCCTGCCAACCCTGTAGTCTCACTGACACTATCTGACGGCGCTGCCTTCAGATCCCCCCCCCCCCCCCCACCCGTCCCTCTGAGTCCTTTATACCGTGTCTTTGTGCCAGGTGTCACCAGGATTAGATGGGTGCATGGCGGAGTCCCTGGCTGGTGCTCCCCTGTTGCCCTGAGGGTGTGGCCTGACCCTGCCACTCCTGAGGACCTCTGTGTCCTCATGGACCCAGGTTTGCTATGTGGGGCATGGGGAGTCAGTCATGGGTCCTCTGTGAGGAATGGGGTGAGCCTGGGGGGACCTGCTGGCCCTGGCTGTCAGCCCATTCCGTTGTCAGTGGCACTTCTGTCGGGGTGGGGAGGCCTCAGGGCCTAGAGAGACCTGGACTCAAGATACACTGAGCACTGTAGTCCAGTTTGGTCCCTGCCAGGCTGGCCAAGGCCACATTGGTGACTAGAGTCAGTGTGGATGTGGGCCCAGGACACCCACCATGTCTAGGGCTAGGCAGGGTGACCAGTTGAAGTGGGCATGTGCACATGTGTGCATGCATGCATATGAGTGTGTGTGTACATGTGTGTGCGCATGTGTGCGTGCAGAGCCGATAAGTTAGGTGAGGCGGCTGAGGCAAAGTGAGGGTGTCACCAGTTAGCTCCACCCTTGCCGTCATTGCCAGCATCGTGGGCTGTGGTGCCAGCACTGGAGGCCAGTCCAGGAATGCACTGACCTGAGCGTTGGTGTAACTGGTTGTTAATCGGCTGTGGAGGGTGGTGGCTTTGATGTCCTTGGCACAGACTTGACTTGGACTTCCTGTTCAGAAGCCCCGAGGATAGCGGGCCAGTGCTGGGGAGCAGCTACCCCACAGGCCCAGTGTGGGCCTTTCAGTAGGACTGAGGGACAGTTCACACCTCAGAGTGTCTCACTTCCTCCATTTCTTAATTATTCGTGTGTGGGAGGTCCGTAGGCCATGGCATCTGTGTGGAGGTCAGAGGACACCTTGTGGGAGTTTGTTACCCTCCTCACATCCTGTGGGTCCCAGGGCTCAGACCCAGATCATCAGTCTTGGTGGCAAGTCCCTGTACCCACTGGCTGTGTCACACTCTTAAAGGCGTGAGGTCCAGCAGCGCACGTCTTTAGTCCCTCCCCTCAGGATCGGCAGGCGGATCTCTGAGTTGAAGGGCAGTCTGAGCAACATAGCAAGTTCTGGAACAGCCCGGGCTACACACTTGTGTCTCAGAAAACCAAACAGTCCCGGCAGCTGCAGAAGTGGAGTAAGGCAGAGGTCACGCGTCCTGCAAGTCACACATTCCTGGGCTACCGAGCACTCTGCATGCTCTTGGACTGCTCTGCACTCAGAGGAGCACCAGCCCTGGTCCCCAGCCTTCTTGACCAGAGAGGGGAAGTTGAGGCATGCTGGAGCTGGTCACTGTCATCTACTTGACTGACAGTGACAGCGATGCTGCATCCCACGGGGTAGCCCTGTGTTGAGACCTCGGCTTCCCCATCTGCGGAGGACGCACTTGTCCCTCGTCATCCCAGCACTTGGAAGAACAGGAATGATTCAGGGTTATCCTTGGCTACACTCTCACGCAGAGGGCATGCACATGTGCAGCTGCCACCGGACTGTGGAGTGAGAGGGGCTAACTTGTGCTCACAGCCTGGTGCCCAGCCCCAACCACGCTGGACGACCTGCTACAAAGAGTTTGATAGCTTGATAGCTTCCTCGGAGACTTGCGGGTGCTGCCACCTGGGGAAACAGAGAGGGCTCGCGACACCCCGGGTTTCCTGTCCCCAGCTCATTGCACACTTTCCCTCAGTGACTCATGTCTTTCAGTCAGAGCCCAAGTCCAGTTGTCCTCACAGGTGACGCCCACAGGAGCAGGGCCCGAGGAGAGTGGGGTTGGAACTGCCCCGTCCAGGCTGGAGTGGGTGGAGCCATGGCTGCAGCAGGAGGGCACACTCCCTGAAAGCCACCTGCCGTGAGCATCGTGGGGCCTTCCGAGAGACGCACGCACGCACGCACGCACGCACGCACGCACGCACGCACGCACGCCTCCTTCTCCCTAAGGTTTAGCCTTACTCTCACCTGAGACTGGTTTAGTCCTTAGTCTTTGCCAGCTTCTCTCATACAGAGGAACCTTCTAGAGTAGTGGTTCTCCACTTGTGGGTCAGGACCCACACAGGGGTCATATATCAGAGATCCTGCATATCAGATTTTACATTGGGCTGTGCAGTAGTGGAGCACGCCTTTAATCCCAGCACTCAGGAGGTAGAGCCAGGGGAATCTAAGTGAGTTCCAGGACAGACTCCAAAGCTATACAGAGAAACAAAACCAACCAAACAAAAACCCAGGTATTTACATTGATTCATAACAATAGCAAGATTACAGTTATGAAGTAGCAAAGAAATAGTTTCATGGTTGGGGTCACCACAACAGGAGGAGTCCGTTTGAAGGTTTGCGGCATCAGGAAGGTTGAGAACCACGGCTCTAGAGCCACGCCTGACTGCAGGAGAGCTGAGCTCTCCCACTGCCCTCTCTGACCTCCAGTGGCTGCTGCAGCCACTAGGGCCTGAATCTCAGGGTGGGGACCAGGGCGATGGCTCAGTGGGTGAAGCGCTGGCTGCACAAGCGTGAGGACCCGAGTTCAAATCCCCAGTACCCATGTCAAAGCCAGGTGTGCTGACCGCACCTGTCACCTGGTTCTGGTGCTGCTGAGGAGGACAGGAAGAGACCTGGGGCTTACTGGCCAGCCAGCCGAGTCAGTGAGAGACCGTGTCTCAAAACAGACGGTGGTCGTCCCGGCACTCAGGAGGCAGAGGCCGGTGGATCCCTGTCCATCCAAGGCAGAGGGAGAGGAGGGACTCCTGGTGTCCACTTCTGGCTTCCACATGCACATAGTGATGAACACGGGGCTCCACCTAGAGACAGAGGGAGCCACGGCCTGACACCCTCTCAGGTAGGGCCTCCACTCTTGAGGTTTCTCTGACCCCTCCCCAGGAATGCCATACGGCAGCCGCGAGAACTCCCTCCTCTACTCCGAGATCCCCAAGAAGGTGCGGAAGGAGGCCCTGCTGCTGCTGTCCTGGAAGCAGATGCTGGACCACTTCCAGGTGAGTCCCATGCCACACCTGGCTTCCGGGATCAGAGACTGACTGACGGGGCACTTATCAGACCATGTCCGCCTTGTATCTGCACCTTCAAATGACAGCTGCTCATGGGCCCGGCTAATGATTAATATCACTGCCCAGAGCTGCCCGGCGAAGGGACACCTGGCATGGCTGCACTTGGTGGCTTTTGTGGCAAGCACTCGCCCAGCATGTGCAGGGGCCCTGGCATCCACTGGGAGAGAACAGTAACACTGTCACAGTGGCATGCCCGAGCCCCCCATCTTGCCACTCCCAGTTTGGTGGCCCCTCTTAGTTCCCGGGTCGCCTTCCGCATAGCACAGTGCTGGGAACGGAACCCAGGCTTTCACACTCGCCTCGTCCATACCCTAGTTCCAAGCTACACCCCAGCCCAGTTCTGAGGTAAGTGCATGGAGCGCTCAGCTGGCACACAGGAAGCCCTGGATTCCATCATGTCACTGTCACATAGAAGCCGGGTGTGGTGGTGCACGCCTTCAGGGTCATACTCTGCCAAGTAGCGAATTCCAGGCTAGCCTGCGCCATAGGAGTCCCTGTCTCAGGCAGACAGACCCTCTCTACGCCCCCACACTTCTGTCCGGATAGCTTTGGTCAGAGAAACCTTGGGCGTGTTGTATAGGTACAGCTGTAGATCTAGATGGAGTGTTCTCAGTAGCAAGGGCTGTGAATGAGGAGGGCGAGGCCAGATGTCACCACGGGTACTCAGGATGGGGATATGGGAACATCAGGAGTTTCCAGTCAGCATGAGATGCTCTGCGTCACAGTGGGGAAACCGAGTGAGGCCCTGTCCCGTGTCCCCAGGCCACACCCCACCACGGTGTCTACTCTCGAGAGGAGGAGCTGCTGCGGGAGCGCAAGCGCCTGGGCGTCTTCGGGATCACCTCTTACGACTTCCACAGCGAGAGTGGCCTCTTCCTCTTCCAGGCCAGCAACAGTCTGTTCCACTGCAGGGATGGCGGCAAGAATGGCTTCATGGTGAGGCACGGCCTGCGTCCGCCGGGCGGGGGGGGGGGGGGGGCCCCGGTGCCCCCGCCCTGACCCCACCTCCCCGTCCCCTGGTGTCCCCTATGAAGCCACTGGAGATCAAGACCCAGTGCTCCGGGCCGCGTATGGACCCCAAGATCTGCCCCGCAGACCCTGCCTTCTTCTCCTTTATCAACAACAGTGACCTGTGGGTGGCCAACATCGAGACCGGAGAGGAACGGCGACTAACCTTCTGTCACCAGGGTGAGGCTTGGGCATGAATGGGGACAGGCAGTCGGCCTGGCTGCATCAGCATGTTCTGGGAATGGCTGTTGTACTGCCAGCCCATCTTGTAGAATGCTCACCCGCTGTTCAGTGATGCACAGCACCCAGGACACCCAGCCCTTAAGAGCCAGCTCACAGTGTCCAGCCTGTATAGCGTTTGGCGCTGAGTTCCTGACTCACGGTGGTTGTCAGGAGGCTGTCTGTCACTCACAATGTGCCCTCCCCCAGGCTCAGCCAATGTCCTGGACGATCCCAAGTCTGCAGGTGTGGCCACCTTTGTCATCCAGGAGGAGTTTGACCGCTTCACCGGGTGCTGGTGGTGCCCCACCGCCTCTTGGGAAGGTAGGCAGCCCACTTCTCAGTACCCTACTCCAACTCAGGGCCCTACGCCTCCGCTAAATCAGCCCATGTGGTCCCAGGACCAACACCTAGGGACCCATTCAATACTCACAGCAGGGTCTGCTCGGGAGAGGGAGATGACAAAGGCCTTGCCTCACCTGGGCCCTGCTATTCCTATAACCACATTTCTGGAGACAGGAGAACACTGGGTGACCCATAGATATCAGAACCACACCCCCAACCCCTCACTGGGGGATTCTAAGGAGGGGCTCCACCCCCGGCATGCCTCAGCCCCTCTAGATAGGGACTCCACCCTGACCACGCCCCCAGCCCCTCACTGGGGGATTCTAGGCGGGGCTCCACCCTGACCACGCCCCCAGTCCCTCTCTGGGGGAGCCTAGGCGGGGCTCCACCCTGACCACGCCCCAGCCCCCTCACTGTGGTGTTTTGGCTTCTAGGGCATGTGAGTGTGTGGTTAGGTTACATGACGAAATCGCCCTGACTGAGTGGCATAGACAACAGAAATGTGTAGCCCCACCCTGGCCTCTGTGGTCTGGGGTGCAGTATGACAAAGCTGACTTTCTAAGGCTCTGACATACTCCCCATGTCCTCCATTGCCCCATGTGTCTGTGAGTACTCCTGTCATACTGGCCCAGGGTCCCCCTGACCTCCCTCGCAGATGCTGCACAAAGGCCTTAGACTAGAGCTTGAGCACATGGTTTCAGGGCCCAGCTTGACTCTACACCCCACGTAGGTGCCACTTGGTGCTGGCTCTGAGACCCTGTGTGGTGTGGGTGGGTGCTGAGTCCCTGCTCCTTGCCCCCGACCAGGTTCCGAAGGCCTCAAGACGCTGCGTATCCTGTATGAAGAAGTGGATGAGTCTGAGGTGGAGGTCATCCATGTGCCCTCCCCTGCCTTGGAGGAGAGGAAGACTGATTCCTATCGATACCCCAGGACAGGTGGGTACCAGCGGCAAGGCCACATGCTGCCCTAAGGCCTCTGCACCACAGCTGGCACAGATCTGCCCTCTGGGGTCCCCTCTGCCTGGCTTTGTTGGGTCTCATGGTCACAGAGCTCAGAGGTCACAGGTTCTCCAGGTAGATCCAGAAAGTGAGTGTGGCAGCATCTTCCAACTGCCTGATGCCACATCTCAGGCGTCTCCACACCAGGACAGCCACAGGCAAGCGGACTGAGCCTCATGGAAGATGCTAAAGTGTAGTGGTGTCTTTGAGGCAGAAGATTCATGAATTCAGGCCAGCCTGGGCTACATAGTGAACACCTGTCAAAAATAAGTGGCGGGAGCACCAGAGACGGCTTGCTTCTTTGGTGTCTCAAGGTGTTAGAAGCCTTGAGCTAGCGGCAGCCCTGGCTAGCCTGGTTGAACCTCAGGCCTGCTACCTGTGCCTCTGTGGGAGTCATTTGTACTGAGGGTCTGTGGGGATAGAATTCCCTGGTGTGCACAGAGTCCCAGGCTCCATCCCCAGCACCACAAACTGGGTGTGGTGGGGCATGCCTGTTACTGCAGCTGGAGGCAGGAGGATCGGGAGTTCAAGGTCAGCCTCAGCTTTGTCGAAGGTTCTGGGCCACCCTGGAATACATGAGTCCCTATTCCAAAAAGCCAGATAAATGAAATAGACTGCCTGCCATTCCAGACACACAGTGAGCCTTCCTAGATGCTGTGTGGATGGGACCTAGGCTTTCCACGGAACGTCTGTGGGATGATCCACATTTACCCTGTGCTTAGCAGATGTGGAAACTGAGCCTCAGGCAAGGTGGAGGCGTTTGTCAGGTGCCCCATGTTACCCTGTGCTTGGGCCTAACCGTCTTCCAGAGAAATCCCAGGATCTGTCCCCAGCACCCTAAGAAAACAGCCCCAGCCACATCCCGCCTCTTAGAAGTGTGGGTGACTGCCCCAGCCTGTGGCCACTGCCTCCCAAGGGCTGGGTCTGGCTTTGTGTGGTGGTGTGCCTGTTTCAGTCTCCAGCTACTGGACTGCACAGAGGTAGGACAGGGCCAGGTCCCTTCTGTGTTGTATTCCCAGTCCAGCTTCCAGGTGACAAAGTAATACGCCGGATATCCCGTTAGGAATGTGGTCCAGGCCCTGGGTCAGGTTATCCCTGCCCTGGGGACTTTGTGTCATTCCTGGGAGGGTCACACAGTCCCTGCCCTGGGTGGCCACTGTCGCCCTGGCACTCATCTGGGCCTTCCCCCAACAGGCAGCAAGAACCCCAAGATCGCCCTGAAACTGGCTGAGCTCCAGACGGATGGACAGGGCAAGGTAAGAGCCGAGCACATTCTGGGGAAGCTCCAGAAGGACGGTCAGTCTACCCTCTGTGAAGCGGGGTGCCGCCAAGTGGCCTGACCTGTATCCTGTGGTGATCACAGCCCGGAACACTGTGGGTCAGATTGCCAGGGATCCAGTCCTCAGGTCACTGCATTGAGGTCATCTCCTGTGGGGTGTGGCAGTGTTCTGGGTCCTTCTCTGTCCCCTGCTCCTTGGCATTGCTCACTTAGAGGCGCTGAGTAGGGCCTCACAACCCAGACCGTGTGCTAAGCAGCGAGGGCAATATGGCCACTGGTAAGAGGTCTTCAGTGAGTGCATTCACCTGCCTCTGGCAGGCCCGTCCTTCCGTTCACGGTGCCATGCCTTTCCCGTCCAGTGGAGCTGCTGATGGCTCTCCTGAAGTCCAGATCCCTCAGGTCACCAAGGGTGCGTGATATTGAAAGTTCCTCAGGCAACCTGGGCCCGAGGCTGTGTGGCACTTGCTGATGGGGACACCAGGCAGGCAGGGCTTGTGTAGCTGCAGGATCCTGGCCGCAGGGATTTGGTCCTTACATTGACTTGTGTGCACAAGCATCAGAGGGCAGCTTGTGAGTGTCGGCTCTCCCTCCGCCACGTGGTTTCTAGCGGTCAAACTCAGGTCATAGGCTTGGTGATATCACCCCTCCCTGTAGGCCCCCAGCAAGCTTTTGCAAAAACTTTCATAACTCTGTGTCTTGTTATTTACACATCTTTTCTTTATGCGTATTAGACCCTTACTCACCAAGTCCCTTGTACAGAGATTTATTGGGAGGGAAGAATCCAGGAGAGTGGCTGCCTCTGCCAGGGTGGGAAAAGGGCAGCAGCAAACTGAACAGGCACAGAACAGCTTATATAGGACTTCTTAGGGGCGGAGTTTTTCCAGGGAGAAGATTTTCAAGGTGGGAATTGGTTAGAATTAAGTCCTTGAGCTCAGATTGGCTAAATCTTGTCCTCAGGGATTTTTTTTTTTTTTTTTTTTTCCTCAGGGATTGGTTGGTTTTCTGCTTAGATGGTCAGGCAGATTTGGCTCTGGTTTCAGAGCCAAAGTGTGTTTCTTTCATTGGCCCTTTTTAGCCTTTTGGCTCTAATTTTAGGGCCAGGGCGTATTTCTTTCGCTGCCTCTGATTCTAGGGCACTGGTTTCAGGGTCAGGGTGTATTTCTTTGGTTCTGGGTTCAGGGCCAAAGTGTTTCTTTCACTGGCTCTGGTTTCAGGGCCACGGTAGGTTTCTTTGTCTGGCTCCCTTTACCCTACAAGGTGACCACATGTTCCTAGTCTCCAGTGAACGTCATGCTAGTGTGTATGTGTGTGTATGTGTCTGTCTGTCTGTCTCCCTGCATCTCTCCCTTGTATGATATAACATGTTGGATTAGGGTCCCACCCAGTGTGACTTCCACCTCACCTAAATACCTTAGAGGGCTATGTGGATGGCTGCCTTCCTTTCTTTTCTTTCTTTCTTTCTTTCTTTTTTTTTTAAAGGTTTATGTATTTATTATGTATACAGTGTTCTGCCTGCATGTATCCCTGCAGTCCAGAAGAGGGCACCAGATCTCATTACAGATGGTTGTGAGCCACCATGTGGTTTCTAGGAATTGAACTCAGGACCTTTGGAAGAGCAGCCAGTGCCCTTAACCACTGAGCCATCTCTCCAGCCCCCTTCCTTCCTTTCTTAAGATTATTTATTTGCCGGGCGGTGGTGGCACACGCCTTTAATCCCAGCACTCGAGAGACAGAGCCAGGTGGATCTCTGTGAGTTTGAGGCCAGCCTGGTTTACAGAGCAAGATCCAGGACAGGCACCAAAACTACACAGAAAAAAAAAAAATTATTTTTATTTTTTTGAGATAAAGTCTCTCTTTGTCATCCTGGCTGTCCTGGAACTCCCTCTGTAGACCAGGCTAGCCTCGAACTCACAGAGATCCACCTGCCCCTGCCTCCCAAGTGCTGGGATTAAACACCATGTCCTGCTATTTATTTATTTTTAGTGTATGAGTGTTTGTCTGCCTTTATGTATGTACACTGTGTGCATGCAGTGCTCATTGCGGCCAGAAGAGGGTGTCAGAGCTCCTGCACGAGTTCTAGCCTGTTGGATACAATGTGAGTGCTGAGTGTTGACCCATCGGGACACTGGAGATCACGGAGGCTGTGGCATTGTGCATGACGTGGCCCTGTCTCCCCAGATTGTGTCCAGCTGTGAGAAGGAACTGGTGCAGCCATTCAGCTCCCTCTTCCCCAAGGTGGAGTACATCGCGCGGGCTGGCTGGACACAGGATGGCAGATAGTGAGTGTCCTGGGGATGGGCAGGCACCCGGGGCCACTTGGGGGCCCACCAGGGTGGAGCTCGGTGCCCTGCACCCATGCCTTTTCCCTTAGGGTCCCTCCTAGCCTCAGCCAGCAGATCTGCAAAGCTGGGGACTTGGACATCAGGTCATTCTGACCAAAGTCCCAAGAGGGGGGCAATCCCAGGTGGCCCAGAGTAGAAGGAACACCAGGACTCAGACAGGACGTAGGAATGCCTCCAAGTCTCTCAGGGTCCTGTGCTTTTTCCATAGTTGGGACAGAATGCAGAAACAGTCTTGCTCACCACTTCCTCCCTCCTCATCTTCCTTTCCTCTTCCTGTGTAGCCCGGGCTGACCTAGAACTTTGTTTGAAGCCCAGGATAAGTCTAAACTCCTAATGATCCCACCTCTACCTCCTACTGCTGTGATGACAGGTGCATGGCCATGCCTGGCAAAACCATTTCAAAATAAAAAAACTTCAAAAGGCCTGGGGTTGCAGAGCTGTCTAGCATGCACAAGGCCCCAGGTTCGTGCCCAGCACAAGAATAGAATATTGTCCATTTAGTTAATGTTGGTCATGACGGTACACAGCTGCCAATCCACTTCTCTGACAGTGGAGACCGGAGGATCAAGTGCTCAAGGTCACCAGGCGGTAGCGCACGCCTTTAGTCCCAGCACTCGGGAGGCAGATGCAGGCAGATTTCTGTGAGTTCGAAGCCAGCCTGGTCTATGAAGCGAGTTCCATGACAGACACCAAAACTACACAGAGAAACCTTGTCTCAAAAAACAAAGAGTTCAAGGTCATCCTCAGCTACACAAGACCCTAGCTTCAAAAAAAAAAAAAAAAACTACCTGTTCAAGGGCCTCACCTGATCTGTATGGAGATGGTGGACTAGTTAGAGCTCCTCCACACCCTGACTCCAGCAAGGTTAGCCAGGGAATGGCCCTGCGTGGCCCTGTCCCCTGCTGTCCTCTGCCAGCCACCGAGCCCTCCTGCCGCCTCCCTCTCATCCTTGCAGTGCCTGGGCCATGTTCCTGGACCGTCCCCAGCAGCGGCTCCAGCTCGTCCTCCTCCCGCCAGCCCTCTTCATCCCATCCCCTGAGAACGAGGCCCAGCGGCAGGCAGCTGCCAGAGCCGTCCCCAAGAACGTGCAACCCTTCGTCATTTACGAAGAAGTCACCAATGTCTGGATCAACGTAAGCAGGAGCCCAGGGTGCCCACCGTTCCCACACCGTGGTCCCCAGTGGGACACTGGGCTGGGCTCAGGGGTCTGTCCAGCCTCAGAATCCTCTGACTCAGTTGTCTCTCCCTGCAGGTCCATGACATCTTCCACCCGTTCCCGCAGGCCGAGGGCCAGCAGGATTTCTGCTTCATCCGTGCCAACGAGTGTAAGACTGGCTTCTGCCACTTGTACAAGGTCACTGTGGACCTTAAAACCAGTGACTACGACTGGACGGAGCCCCTCAGCCCCACAGAAGGTGAGCAGAGCATCAGTCACACGGGAGGCAGGGGTAGGGAGGAAAGAGCGGCCACACCCCGGCCTACCCCGCCTTGATGCTGTTGGCAGCAGTCAGCTAGGTGTCTGTTGATTGACTAGATGGGGTTTCCTAAGTGCCCTGCACGGGGCCCTTGATGCCCCCAGGGCGTTAGGGTTTGACCCCTGCTGTGTGCCCGCTGCCTTTGTTTGATCTGGTCAGTTTCCTGGTGTATGGCCACACCTGCTTGTTTCTAGATTGCCTGTTGCCCATGTTTGTGTCCCAGCCTCAGCCATCTGCCTCCGAGTCTCAGACCCTCTGCGCCTTGACCAGAGTGGCTCCAGGGGCCCTGGTGAACAGTGGTGCACACCAGTGACCCCAGACTCCCAGGGCTGAGGCTGGAGGGGCAGGGCCTGTCTGAGCAGTCAAGCCAAGTGTGTTCTCCCGAAAGACTCTAGAGGGGCAGGCAGTAATGCGAGAGTGATGATCGCTGGCGTCCCTGGCCTTGGGGCACGCGGAGAAGGAGGAGAGTGAGGAACACTGTTGTCAGTGTGAGTCAGTGCCTCGGGTGACATGCCCCTGTGGACATGTGGCAGGGACTAGGAAGGCATGTGATGTGCTCTCAGCGAAGGCCCGAGGCAGAGAATGCAGCTGTGCAGAAGCCTGGGGCAGGGGGCGCAGCCGTGCAGAAAGGCTGTGTGCAGGGCAGAGCATGTGGTGCTGGAGGAGCCTGGAGGAGGTGCAGGAGCGTGGAGCAGCGGAGGAGGCGTAGGGCACCAGTGGGCTGCTGAGAGGACTTAGCACGCGGACTGTGACCCTGAAGGAAGCAGGAAGTGGTTGGTTCTAACATCCCTGTGAAGTGACTAGGTTTCTGTGGGGCCCAGGACAAGGGGTGAGGAGAGTGAATAGGATCAGGCCACAGTCGAAGCCAGAGCGGTCCCAGGGGTTTTGAACTGTCCTTGGTGATGCTCTGTCCCAGTGGGACAGGTACATGGTGGGTCCCGAGCATGGCTTGGGGTCCAGTCGGGGCCATCAGGAGAGGGGAGCTCGCAGTGTGTTTTGGAGCCAGTGGCTTGAGGCGCCGGGTCTGAATAGACTATGCTTCTCAAAGAAACCCACGGCTCCTGGGGTGATGGCAGGTGAACCCCAAGGGCTGAGGGCACAGCCTGTGCAATGGAGCTGTGTCTTCTACCTCAGGGCCTTTGCACAGGCCGTGACCTCAGCTCAGGGCCCAGGTCCAGCCACCACAGGCTACATTCAGGGCGCATCCCCACGTCTGCCTGCTCCATGCCAGCAGCTCCCGTAGTTGTTACAGCTGCGCATGCCCCCAGATGTCGTTCAGGCCTCCTTGAAGATGGATCGTCTTCAGTGAGCACCACGGTTCAGAGGTGGTACCCACAGCGGGCTGTGGCAGCCATGGGCTCAAAGGACGGAGAGTGAATGAGGCACTGTCTCTGAGGGCCAGGGGCCACAGGAGTCCAGGCCTCATGTCCCGGCTGCTGGGGGACTGAGTGACTCAAGGCTCAGGTTGGTGTTGACTGGGGCTTCTGTCTGTCCCTCCTGGCGGTGACCTTGGTGTCACAGGAATGTCACCGACTCTGATCTGCACCCTGCTGGGGCACCGCCCTGCACTCAGGAGCTCTTGCCTGGAAACTTTGTCTAGCTCAGGGTTGCCCAGCCCCACAGGCTTACTTGGGGCCCAGCATGCACCTCCTGCCGTGACATCATGGCAGCTGAGTGTCTGAGCAGGAGGGAGATTGAGAAGGGCTAGCCTGGGCTGGGGCTGAGTTAACACAGTGTCCATCAGACACACAGGAAGCCATGGGCTCCCATGTGTGGTAGAATGTGGAGGCAGGAGGGTCAGGACTTCAAGGTCATCCTTGGCTATTTAGTAAGCTTGGA
>CABHPQ010144405.1:19592-30519 GCA_902168405.1 Peromyscus aztecus | reverse complement strand
AAAAAAAAAAAAAAAGGATTTATTTACTTATTATGTATACAGTATTCTGTTTGGATGTATCCCTGCAGGCCAGGAGAGGGAGCCAGATCTCATTACAGATGGTTGTGAGCCACCATGTGGATGCTGGGAATTGAACTCAGGACCTCTGGCAGAACAGCCAGTGTTCTTAAGCTCTGAGCCATCTCTCCAGCCCCAGTTCTTCACTTCTAATAGCTTGTTACCTGTTGCTGCCCACTGGTTGGAGACTTTTTCCTGACTTTTAATTCTTTAATTGGCTAAAATAAACCTAATCAAGACCTGCAGGCAGCAACAATTTGGGGAGTGGGAAGGAAAGCTCCTCTGGAATTTCTTCTGAGGACCACTGATTCCTTACAGTTAGTATAATCCAAGACAAACTCTGAAAGAATTGGAGGGTGCTGCCACTGAGTTGTCAGCCATCACCATCACCCTGGAACAAGTAACTCTACCATCACCACCACCAAGATTAGAGTGGTGGAAAACTCAAGCTGGTCATTTTATATTTCTCTTCTTTTTAAGAAAACAGGTCTCCTTAGGTACCCTTCCCGCTAACCCTAACGTCAGTATAATAAGGCAGAGTGATTCTTGCAGATGGTTCTTGGGGGCTGATATTGATGGCTTTCAGAAGTTAAACACTAGTCCAGGGACACAGCATACACTTTGTCCTTGGGGAGATTGAAATGTTCACCTCTATCCCGCTAATCAGTCTTCTACAAGTAGCAGCAGAATTGTGTCAGTGTCTTTCTTTCCTCTCATTTTAGATGGATCAAAATGAGGAGGGGGCTGTTGGTTAAGCAGCGGCACTCGTGGCTGGCTGCCGCTGGCAGCGGCCATGCCGACGGATGCTGTGGTGGTGGAAGAATCACGAGCCATGGTTACCTTTCTAGAGTTGTATTGGGAGAGAGAGGGAGAGAGAGAGAGAGAGAAAGAGAGGGAGGGAGGGAGGGAGAGAGAGACAGAGAGACAGAGACAGAGAGAGACAGAGACAGAGAGACAGAGAAAGAGATAGAGAGAGAGACAGAGAGAAAGAGACAGAGAAAGAGACAGAAAGAGACAGAGAGAAAGGGACAGAGAGAGACAGAGAGACCACGCGGAGGGAAGAGAATGTGGAAGGAGAGAGTGCTGCTGAAAGAGAGGGCACAGAGAGCGCACACCTGCGTTTTAGGCTGGGACACTGTGGCAGGCTGGTGACGTAATAAGGACATAATCCTTACAGGGGCCATTAACAAGTAGTAAAGGATGTGAAAAATGGGAACTAGAAGAGATCATCAGTTAAGAGCACTTGTTCTTGCTGAGGACTAATATTCAATTCCCAGCACCCACATTATGCCTCACAGTCATGCATAACTCCAGTTCTTAGAGATTCAATGTTTTCTGACCTCCACTGGCAATAGGCACACACACATGGGGCACAGACATACATGCAGACAAAGCACTCATATACATAAAATAAAGTAAATTAATTTCAAATGCTGGGGAAGATGTGGGGTAAGGAGAACACTCATCCATTGCTGGTGGGAGTGCAAATTTGTAAAGCCACTATGGATATCAGTGTAACAATTCTTCAGAAAGATTGGAGTGTATCTATCTCAAGATCCAGCTATACCACTCTTGGGCATATGCCCAAAGGACACTTCATTCTACCACAGAGACACACTGCCATGTTTATTGCTGCTCTATTAATAATAGCTAGAAATTAGAAAGACCTAGTTCTTCATCAATGGATGAATGGATAAAGAAAATGTGGTACATTTACACAATAGAATATCACTCAGTCATTAAAAAATGAAATCATGGCACTGTTTACTGCTCTAGAGGGGATGGGACCTAGGAGAATGTAGCAATAAATGAGAAAGACTGAAGTCTCATGCAACAGCCAACATTATTCAGAGCATCTGACAATTTATGCTCTGAAGGTTTAAAAGAGTCACATGAGTAAAATGTACAATCACAATGGCAAGTCACATGTGGTGGGCAAGCCACATGCTACAAAAACATGGTTTGCCATAGAGGCATATAAACAAATAACAATTGTAATGAATAATCTGAAGTAAACTCACTCCTCTCTGCTATACTTGGGGGCAGGTGGCATACAAAAAAGCATAATCCAAGAACAATTATGTGTTTTTAAATAAACTGAGGTCACAAGACTCTTGTTTTGGTTTCTTGGAGTTTTCTCACAAACACTCAAAAGTTCTTCACATGACTCCATTCTTGGACCATATTCTGACATGGCACCAAGCCAGCCATATTAGTCTACAATGGTGTACTGCCTGAAAGATATGCTAGGGTGATGGTGCTACAAAGCATGTGGGAGTAACTATCCAATACCTGATTTAACTTAAGGCACACTCCACGAGATGGAACCCATACCTGACACTGCTTGGATGACCAAAAATTAAAGACTAGATGCCCAGAGACCCAAGAAAAAAATTGTAGTGTTAAAATGACTCCTAATGATATTCTACTATACTCATAAATCTGTGATTTGCTCAGCTATCATCAGAGAAGCTTCCTCCTGCAGCAGATGGAAAAGAAATACAGAGATCCACAGCCAGACCATGTGCAAAGAGAGAGAGAGACCTTAGAACACTCAGCACTAAATGGGATGTCTGCATCAAATCCCACTCTGCAGGGGTCAGGGAACCCCATGGAAGAGGAAGCAGACAGAGTGTAAGAGCCAGAGGAGATGGAAGACTCCAAGGAAACAAGGTCTTCTAAATCAAAATGAACATAACTCATATGAACTGACAGAGACTGAGGTAGTATACCAACAGAAAGCACATTCAATAGCATCTTTGGAGGGTCCTCATCTCATAAGGTCAGATCCAGGCTTTTCCTTTAAAGAATTATCTCATTTGTTTTTAGTTATTTATATGTTTTTTTCTTCTCTCTTTTTGCCCCACAGGTCCTTTGTGGCTTCCAGTTTAGTGTTTTTATGGGATTACCGAGTGTGCAAACAAATTGGTCTCTGTGTCTATATCTGTTTCTTGTGCCTTCTCTTGGGCTCTTTTCCTTCTGTTTGTTTGTTTTGTCCTAGTCCAATGTGCTAGTTTTTGTTTTATATTAGAACTCTGTTTCTCATGAGAAACAGAAAGGGGGTAGATCAGGAAGAGGGGAGGAACTGATAGGAATAGAGGGAGAGGGAGAGGGACCCATAATTAGTATATATTACATGAGATAAAATTTCTATGCTCAATAAAATGGAAAAAAAGTCCTTAATGTTTATTTTTATATTTGTCATTGTTATATTTAAACTTGTGCTCTTTCTCTCAAATTATAAACATTAGAAATTCTGTTCATAAAGTTTTGTTACTTGTAGTTGAGGTCTGCATGGGATATTCCCAAGTTAGTGGCCTCTTATTCAAAAGTAGCAAGAAAACTTTATTTAAAGCAAAGCAATAGTAAAAATCAGAATACGTCAGAATACACTTCAAGGAAGCTGAGGACCACTTGAATGTAGATAATCAAGAACACTGATCATTGTTTAGGATTTTCTCTTATGGAGTTCAAGGGAAAGACTTTTCAAAGTTGCTAAGAGGCACAGTGAGGGTAGTTTGATGTTTTGATTGATAGATTAGGTCAAATAATCACTTTTTCTACTGTGGATATCCTTTCCCATAATGCATTAGTCTTAATCCTATGCATGCCCAATTATGCATAGGCATAAGATGGTAAACAGGGGTTTTCCCTGAAAGTTCACTTCAGGACACAATTTTATCTTAGGGAGCGTGTACCCTAAACCACTCCAGGCTGTATCAGCTTTTCCATTTTTTGTATTGACTATATTGGGAATATATCTGAATAAAAACTGTTCCAGTTTGACTGGAACCATTGTTCAGTGAGGAGTTTCTGTTAGCCTGAATGCAGGTGGGGGTCTGAGGTTGCTAGACATATCCTTCAGAGGTGTGTGTGTGTGTGTGTGTGTGTGTGTGTGTGTGTGTGTGTGTGTGTGTTATACATAGGTAAAGGAGCTAGGCTGCCAAGTTCATTGCTAGAAGTTGGGTAGCAGTATAAGGCAAACCAGATAGTTGGAGGTTACTAAACTTCCATTTGCCTGCCTCAGTTACTGCAGCACTGGATATTTGCAACATTATAGCTCTCACATGCATTTAAAGTATGTCTGTGTAGATGCCATTGTGTGTTAAAGTTCTCATCTATTTCCTTACAGATGGAATGATGCAAATATGAAAGACACAGAAATGCAGACATATAGATCTGCTCAATCTTTCTGAGACATTGGAATCCATCAGGAGGAGCAGCAAAATTGAGCAGAGTGTTTCAAGATACTGGAAGCTGTTGTTTCTGGCATCACAATTAAAGTCAGTATTTGTGAGTTCCAGAAATAATCAAGTTTTAAGTTTATGGAGAGGAGCTAAGGGCCATGCTTTATTTTATTTTTAAAGGTGAAAGATTTATGGTCCATGTGGCTCGACCTGACATGCTTCATTCATTCCAGAAATGTGGGATTACAGGAATCTGAGTCTAAAGCCAAAAAATTCTATTGCACCCAGGTGGAAGGGGAGAAGAAAAAGGAAGCTGCTAATTGAATGATTTATTTTAAAATGATTGCGAAAATTTCTTTTCAGCTTCGAAGTTTGGAAAGGTATTAGAGTTCTGTTTATATCATATTCTTTGTCTCTACAGATATTAAGTCAAAGCAAAATGTTTTATATTAATTTCTAGAAAATACTCATTCTTATGGTGACATCAATCTATTTTAAAAATAATGTGCAGGAAAAAGTGTTTTCTGATTGTTTTTCTCTTTTATCCAACTTTTGTTCTCCTACCACACCCCTCTCTACACTTTTTTTTGTGGTTTTTCGAGACAGGGTTTCTCTCTGTAGCTTTGCACCTTTCCTGGAACTCACTTGGTAGCCCAGGCTGGCCTCAAACTCACAGAGATCTGCCTGGCTCTGCCTCCCGAGTGCTGGGATCAAAGGCGTGCGCCACCACCACCTGGCCCCTCTCTACACTTTTATTTGCAGGGAATTTTCTATTTTAACCCTTTCTAGCCCAATAATTCTTACTCTTCCTCACAGGAGAAAAATAAAATATTTTTCCCAGGTACTTTGTCGTTTTTATTTTTACATTTGTACTTTTTTTTTTTTAAAGAAAAACAATACCTCATTATGGATGGGCAAGATGGCTTAATGTGTTAAGAGAGTGTGGATTGTTCTTCCAGAGGACTTAAGTTTGATTCCCAGCACCCATGTTAGGTGACTCACAACCACCTGTAACTCTGGCTCCAGTTCCAAGAACACTGTCTTATGGGGTGAATGCTATGGATAGGCACCAGCTCAACTTCTCCGGGCTCAGTGAGTTGTATAGGTCTCATCTTCAGCAATAGGGCCTTACCATCAGTTTCTGACAAGCAATCTACAGCCCTGCCAACAGCCTAAGGTTGTTTGGGGGTTCCCATGGGACCTCTTCAGCCAACAACTCAATTAGGCATAACCCATTCCTGGTACTGGAAGCTTCTTTTGGTAAAAAGAGATGCCCCATGGGGGCTCTGTCTCCTCAGTTATTTGATGATTTCATCTAGAATGCCTTCATCTGCGTATGTATTTTAGAAATCTTCTACCATATTAGGTTTTCATGCTACCACTCAAATGGGCCTTAATTTTAGCTGTCTCTCACTATGTTCCTTCCTCATTCCCCTTTTCCTTCTCCTTCCCTGCTTGATCCTCCCATTCCAGATTCCCCCCACCTCCATCCATCCATAACTAACTACTCTATTTCTCCTTCTTAGGGAGATGTATCTATTCTCCTCTAGTCCCCTTCTGTATACCTAACTTCTGTACTTCTATGGATTGTAGCTTGCTTATCATTGACGTAACAGCCAATAACCAAATATAAATGAATGTATTCCATATCATCTTTCTGCGTCTGGGTTACTTCACTCAAGATGATTGATTCTTGTTCTATCTATTTACCTGTAAATTTTATGATTTTAGTTTTAAAAAATAGCAAAATAAAATATAACAAGATAAAACAAAACCCATTACATCGAATTAGTACAAAGTAAACCAACAGAAGGAAAAGAGCCCAAGAGAAGGCACAAGAGTCAGAGATCCACTCATTAGCACACTCAGGAATCACGTAAACACACTAAAATGGAAGTCATAATGTATACGCAGAGGACCTGGTCGGACCTGTGTAGGCCCTGTGCTTGCTGCTTCAGTTTCTGTGACAGACTCCGTGAGTTCATATGAGTTTTGATCATGTTGATTTAGAGGTCAAATTTAGATTTATTTTATTAGTGTCCTCCACCACCTCTGGCTCTTAACATCTTTTTCATCTCTGGGCTCTGAGGGGAAGGATTTGATGGAGACATACCATTTTGGGCCAAGAGTTCTAAGGTCTCACTCTCTGTGTAATGTCTGGCTGTGGTTTTTGTTTTCTGTATTTGTTCCCATCTGCTGGAGGAGGAGGCTTCTCTGATGATGGCTGAACAAGGCATTGACTTATGAGTATAACAGAATATCATTAGAAGTCTTTTTATCACTAAAATTTCTCTTCATTTTTTAGACAAGTAGTATTTGGTTTTACCCTAGATCCCTTGACTATCTAGTCTTTGATTCTTCATCACCCAAGTAGTTTTGGATATGGGTTGCATCTCATGGAATTGACCTTAGTGAAATCAGATATTGGTTAGTCACTCCCACAAAGTTTGTGGCACCATTACCCTAGCATATCTTGCAGACAGTACACTGTTGTAGTTCACAGCGTTTGTAGCTGGGTTGGTATTTATGTTTCTCCTTTAGTAGTGGGCAGAGTACCCTCCTGTACCAAAGATACTAACACATAGAGGTGAAGGCTTTATGTAGGCATCAACTTGACTTCTTCATGTTCCATTATCTGTGTAGGTGTTATCTTCAACAATAGGGCCTTACTGTCAGTTTGTGGAGGGCAACCTACAGCCTTTACAACAGCTTGATTGTTTGGGAGTTTCCATGGGACCCCCTTGGCCAACAACTCAATTGGATATAACCCAGTTCCTGTACAGGAAGTGTGGGATGACTCATCCCTAACAGGCTTGTGGGCCATCTGGCCCAAACAAGTAAAAAGATACTTTCTGAGAGCCAGCCTGGATCTGCCTAATGGTCTTAGTAACAACAGCTGAAACAAGATCTGGAGATGACTTGGACCAATGAGAGGCAGCCATGTCACACCAGAAGATGCATATTCATCAGACCTCCCCCCAGGGTGGGGTGGAGGGTATTTAAGGCTTGCCTCTTCCTGAATAAATTGAGCTTGTTTTGACATTCTCCCTGAGTCTGTATGGTTTGACTCTGTGCCTACTTGGCCCCCTCCCCCAAAGGGAACAATAGCACAGGACCCTGCTACACAGGAAGTTTCATTTGGTGACTAGAGATGGCCCGTTGAGAATCCATCTCCCCCATTATTTACAGACTTCATTAGGGTGGCCATCATTTATGTATATACTTTAGGAAGCTTCTGCTGTATTAGGGTCCCATCCTACCTCTCCCTATATTTTAACTGTTTATCCCTGTCTTCCCTCCCTTGTCCCTCTTTCCCCTCCCCCTCCACACTTGATCTTCTCATTCCAGTCCCCATTCCCCCAAATCCACTCAAAACTATCTGTTCTATTTCCCTTTCCTAGAGAGATTTATCTGCCTGTCCCAGTACCTTATTTTATACCTAACCTTTGTGGTTCTATGGATTGTAGCTTGGTTATCATTGACTTAATAGCTAATAACCACATATAAGTGCATATATACCATATTTGTCTTTCCTGGTTTGGTTTATCTCACTCAGGATTTTTTTTTTTTTTTTTTTAGTTTCATCCCTTTACCTATGGATTAAATGATTTCATTGTGTAAACTGCTGAGTTACATTCCATTGTGTACATGTACCACATTTTCTTAATCCATTCTTTGGTTGAGTAACATGTATATTGTTTCCAATTCTGGCTATTATGCATAGAGCAGCAATCAACATGGTTGAGCAACTCTCTCCATGGTAGGATAGAGCATTCTTTGGTTATATGCCCAAGAGTACTATACCTGGATCTTGAGGAACCTTCACATTGATTTACATACTGGCTCTACAAGTTTGGACTCCCATCAGCAATGGATGAATGTCCCCTTATTCCACATCCTTGCCAGCATGAGTTGTCACTTGTTTTATTGATCTTGGTTAATTTAATGAGTGTAAGAAGAAACCTATTGAGAGCATTCTAATCAATTTCCTTTTAAGTTTCTGTAAGTTTTCGTTTTCAACAGCAATTCTTTTCTAACTTAAATACTATAATGGCTAGAAATACTAGCATTAACTCAACGGAGTTGAAGCAATGGGAATCATTAGGAAATCTCTTTATATTTCAAAGTGAGTTTCACATTCAGAGAAAATTCAAACGGTGCTTCTTCTTGGACCTTCCAGTGATGTTTTCTCTCTTCAGATGTTTGATTTCTAGAGCAAAAGGGTGGTTTCATTGTCATACAGCAAATAGTCAAGTAAATACAAATTATTTTAAGATTTCTACTGCTTTAGCTTTGCTGACCAAATAAAGGATGGAAATTCAATCTGAAAACAATTCGTGGGTGATGAGGATGAAGGAACTATGACATCCATGGCCATGTGGATGAGGTGGATGTCGATAATGTCAAAACTTATCATCCTCTCCTCAGCGCCATAAGTGTGTCTTCCTAAAGCCAGAGTAGCCAAAGAGTGTCACTCTTTCTGTAACAAATAACCCAGGCCTCTGTAAGTGGACAAAGTTACTCAAACACTCTACGATAATCTTCAAGTGAAAATAAGACTTCTGATGGCAATTTAGTCTTACTATCATATTTTACATACTTTAAAAGGTATGAAGGGCCCGGAATGTAGTTTAATTGTTGGAGTGGTTTGTCTTGCATGCCTGACACCCTGAGTACGACAGCATGAAATCCAGGTGGCAAGTGCCTGCAATTCTAGGACTGTAGAAGCAGCAGGATAAGGAGTTCAAGGTCGTCCTTGGCTGCATTGGGAGGTTGAAGTCAGGCTGAAATACCTATGACCCTCTCTCAAAAGAGTAAAAAAGGTCAAAATGGGATTGATCAACTATGAGTGAAGCTTAATTGTGAATTTAGAAATCAGAGTGATATTTTGTTCAAAACTGTTCTCAAGTAATCATTCTATACACACCAAATTTCTCTGGTTGTTACTATCCACCATTTATTCTATTTCATACTAGGAAAGCATTTAGATAAAAAGAAAACAGACAGATAATGTCTTAATTTCATTGGCATTTATTGTGTTTTGAATCTGATCTATGCCTTACTTTTACAAACTCTTTTTTTAAACACCTGGTACTCAGCATGTGACACTGTTTTGAGAACTATGGAAACTTTGGGACATGGACCAGCTAGCAAAAGTAAGTCACTAAGGGTGGCCTTTTGAAGTTTATACTCAGCCCATGGATCTTGTAATGCTACAGTTCCTGGTTTTTCATATATAAGCACCTGTCCTCTGACATAGGGTTCTGGTACTATGGTGTTCTGCCTGTGAACATGGGACCAAGTAAGTGTGGACTGAAGTCTGTGAAACCATGAGCCAAAATAAATTTCACCATCCTCTAAGTTGTTCCTGTTAGGCATTTAGTCACAGAGATGAAAAAGTAAAGTACCATTTTATCTGATATTCAGCTAGTTGTCTGGAGATTGCATTAGCAGCCTGTAGTGGCCAACTGCATCATACTTCTCTTTCTTAGTAATAGAATGTTCATAATGTTGGATTTTAGCAGGTCACTTCCTTCTTGGAATGAAAAAGAAAAAAAGCTACATCTCTTGCAGGTCAGAGTGCCCCAGAACTAGCTTCTAGACAATTGAATATAAAATACCTATCAGACAGTAAGCAGGACTTCACTGAAATTACAATTGTCACACACCAGCTTCAATAATGAAGGTGGAAGGGCTCAGGGGAACAAATAGCTTAGGAAGAAAAAATTAAAATATAGAAAAGATGTGAATTTACAAGACCAGTGCTGAAACCCCTGCATTGGCGGGAGCTGGAAGCAGATGTCTTCTTTTTTGACAAGCTTAGATTAATTACGTCAGGAATGCTGGCTCCCTCACTGCACAGAATGCAGAGAGCTGGAAGGTGAAGGTGATGCCTACAAACTTCAAAGAGAAAATTTAAAACCAGGAATGCTAAACCTTGTGACACCACTGAGCAGCGATAAAGGTAGAATAAGCAAAAGGGCCTCAAAATGTCTCTGGGATTCAAATCTAGCAAAATGAGGAAGAAGTAAGAAAGGAAAAGTGAGAAAAGAAGTTTCATGAAGCCACATGGTAAACTTGGTTGCAGTATTCTGAGCAATTTAATGGAAAAGCACTGTCTGAGAAAGTGGTTGAGCAGTGGGCAAATCCAAGAAAAAGAATGTAAGTCTCACAGAGGTGGCTCACAGCCACTTAGCTCAGGAGCAATCCATTCCACATCTAGACGATGAGAAAAGGCTCTGGTGACAAAAATGAAACCAGGAAAAAATGTTATCTATGCACATGTATGGATACCATCTATGTTTACATGCATAGTGCAAATGTTGATTCATACATGTTTGCTGTACGTGTTTTAAAATCAGAAACAAGTGTAGAAGAAAAGCACAAGAGTTTTAAAAGATGTCATCCTGCAGAGCAAAAGAATAATGAGTAGGACAAATTAAAGATGGCAGGTTGCTAAATTTGTGAAAATCTTAGTGTTGTTTTATTTTTATAGAATAAGGAAATACGCTGATGAGACAAAAATGGAATACGAAAGTAAATGTCCTATGTAGATCCCATCGTATAGGTAATAGAATCTTTTCTGGAAATCAGGCAATTTGGATAGGACCTTGCTATGTATCCCTGGCCAATCTTGAATTCTTTCTATCTTCCTTTCTTTTTTTTTTGTTTTTTTTTTTTTT
>CABHPQ010144405.1:0-19192 GCA_902168405.1 Peromyscus aztecus | reverse complement strand
TTTTTTTTTTGTTTTTTTTTTTTTTGTTTTTTTGACACAGGGTTTCTCCATGTAGCTTTGGTGCCTGTCCTGGATCTCGCTCTGTAGACCAGGCTGGCCTCGAACTCACAGAGATCTGCCTGGCTCTGCCCCCCGAGTGCTGGTATTAAAGGCGTGTGCCACCACCGCCTGGCCAATCTTGAATTCTTTTTTTTTTTTTTTTTTTGGTTTTTCGAGACGGGGTTTCTCTGTGTAGCTTTGCGCCTCTCCTGGAGCTCACTTGGAAGCCCAGGCTGGCCTCGAACTCACAGAGATCCACCTGCCTCTGCCTCCCGAGTGCTGGGATTAAAGGCGTGCGCCACCACCGCCTGGCCAATCTTGAATTCTTGATCCTCCTGCCTCAGTATCCTAACATGAGAATAGAGATATGAGCCACTGTACCTCACATACTCAAGTCATTACTGTCATAATGGGACAAAAGCTATATATTTAGCTTATTATCATACTCACATTAATGTGAAACATTTTTCTTGATAGACATCTTACCTGAAATATACAAAATTATGTTGAAAGGCTAATTCAAAATAAGATAATATACATTAGTATGTATGTTTTTGTTTCCCACAGTAGCAACCTAAATTATAGGCTATGAAACACACATACACACACACATATACACACATGTATTTTAATGATGACTGTAACTGTTAAGTTGTTTTCTAATGTAATATTACTAGAGTTACTGAATTATGTCTTTCTTTTGTAGGAAGATCCAGGAAAAACCTAAAATGTCCAAAATGAGTCATTTTATTCTCAGAATTTAGTAGCCAACCTGGATGTGGCATACTGAGGTAAATGTGATAAACACTGACACAGAATGTTAGGAGATAGCTTAGCAGCCTTTCCATTTTTATTCCCTTCCAGGGAGTAATTGTGATAGAAAAGACCTGGTAACTATATGTGAATTACTGGCTAGGCTGTGACATTGTGTAGGATACAGGCTTTGTCCTACAGTAAGACATCGTACTGTAACAGTCATTTACTGTCAGGACACTGGGAGACAAGAACTCACATCCAGACTCTTACTATTTAGAAATCTATCATAAAGTTGACTAGCAAATTTACTTTTGACAACTTTACTAAGAAACAGTTTGGCATTTTTGAAGAGGACCCAAGAGAGCAGAAAGCATGGAGGAAAGGTGGGCCAGAGTCTCCAGGGAACATCCTGAGGAAAGCTGGGAACAGCTTCAGAAAAGCAACACTCCAAACAGCTGGGGGAAATGTAAGTAATCCATCCCTGAGCTGTACCCCCAAAATCATGTCAACAATTTAGAAAGCTTTTGTTATAAAACTTTCTACTTTAAATGATAAAATCAGGATAATATTTTTTCTCCATGCTACTCTTAGAAAAATGCATGCTTCTGTGTAGACTGCAGTACCTCTCTTTCCAGTTTTCTACCAATTTATATTTCAATGAGAAAAGAATAAAATGTAGCTTTATCAACTTGTTTTTAATAACTACCTCTGAATGATAGACTCAGCCTTACTGTTAAAGCCATTAGATAGGAAGTCCACACAGTATCATTTGTTAGAGGAGTACAGTGTTTGAATATACTGTGTAGCTGTATAATGCATTCAACAATACCACAGATAAAGGAATGATTATGAGATGCTTGGATCAACATACCTTCTCCACATGGCCATTCTGTTCATTCTAGATGTGAGGCAGAGCACATTGAGATGATTTATCTTCAAAGCATATTTGGTAAATGTTAACTAGCTTCTAAAATCAGTGGCCAAGTTTCTGCATGATAGATTAATACTTGTCAGAAGAGCAATGTGATGAGCTTTCTTCTTGAATGGTTGACAAAAGATCTGAGGAAACAGTAATATACATAGTCTTCTAAGAATCGTATTAGATCAGGTAATTATGTGTAATTTCATTTAATTAAAGTTTCTCTTAATATTTATTATAAAAAAAACTAGTGGCTCAGAGAAATTAAAGAACTCCTCTAGCATCACAGACTACCAAGGGGCTACATGATTCAGTGTCCCTGGAGCCTTTATCCAGGGGACAGGATGTTGTAGCTCTGGTTTCTCTGGAAGTTTCAGCTCTATCATAGAGGTCACAGTCAGATGCACACAGCTCTTCTTTCTTCCATCATGACTTAAGTGTGTACTCCACACTGAGACTTCAATGCTTCATGTCTACATGAGAAGCACAGCACAAACCCCACCCATCTAAAGAAATATCCTGGGAATTTCGTACATTTCTACTCCCCTGGCCAGATGTTGGCCAGATGGTAATGTGAAGCTACTAGGAAGTCAGACAATGTAGTCTATTCTGGGAACTGTGTTTCCATATAAAATTCTGGAATCTCCATTCTTCCAGGAGAAGGAAATGGTTGTAGGAGAAATGAGTCAGTCACTGTTACAACTGAGTGCATTTTTCCTAACTCACTTCTCCATCAGGTGAACATGTATATGTTTACAATTAATATAGAATTGCCAGTGCTTTACATTAAATTGAAGACAACTTTCATATCAACTGTAAGGGGAAATATTCTTATATTCAAACGCTTCATTGAGTCAACTTTTAGTCACTGTGATAAAGACCTGAGAAAAGCAAAGGAGGAAAGGATTGCTTTGGCTCAGTTTCAGAGATTCTGAACACGTAGCTCTGTGGTTTCTAGGGTAGTGGCAAGGTAGAACATTGTGTCAGAGGGAGAGGAGGGAGAAAGAGGATGAGTAGAGACTCATACCCTTCAAGAGTACTCCCAGTGACCTAGAACTTCCAAGTAGAGTCTACCTCCTAAAGTTTCCAGTTCCTTCCGATAGTGCCACAAGCCCAAAGCAAGGGTCAAGCTCTTCTCATCACATGAGCCTTTGTGGGGACATCACTTGCAAATAAAGGTACTACTACAAGTTGATGATTAAAGTTCAGAGCATTGGCAAATGATGAAAGTAGTTTATGGTGAGCTTTAAAATGTTTGTGTTGTGGTAATTGCTAATGAACACACTCAATGTCCCTGCTGACTCTTAGGCTAATCCTTTTAGCACTTACTGAGTAGACTGGGCAGTGGCATGCACTTTGTTCCCAGCACTCCTCCACACTAGATGTAAAGACAATGAGTTTGAGGCCAGCCTTGTCTACATAGTGAGACCCTTGATCAAACAAGCAAGAAACAACAACCAAAACCAACAAACCAACACGTACACACACACACACACACACACACACACACACACACACACACGTGTGGGCACCCATGCACAAACAAACATACTAAGCCCTACCCCGAACTTCTGAGTAATTCTATTTTCACTATATCCCCTATAAAATGGTGAATTGTTGAGACTTAGTTTGGTGTTTAATTTTTTTTTAATTGAATATTCTCTTTCCAAAACACCATGCCCAGTCATTGTGTCCATTCACTCTGTTCTTGCATGCACTGAGATCTTTGAAATCTAGATCTCCAGTGAGTATAAAGCAATAGCTTGTGTAAAGCAACTGACACAATTAAAGAAATATGTTTATATGTGTTTACATGGTAACAGAACAATAAAACTCTTAATTCAGTTTCTAAAGCAAAGGCTGGTGTTTCATGTGTGTACAGATGCGTGTATGTATGTGACTATCCATATTTTAGTCTAATTGGTACAGGGTGTTCCTGCCTCAGCATCTAAGAGTTTAGATTTGGAACTGATTACAAAGTTGCTGCTTTGTGAGAAAACTTCCTATTGAAGAGCAAATGTTGACTCACTCAACTTCAAATACACAATTACATATGAGGTTTTGGTCCTAGTCAGTTATGTTCTCTCTTACTTTTAGTTACAATTTTCTAGTGTACAAATTATTGTGAATGTATTTAAGTTTAGTAAATAATTTGACTTTAATGGTATCCTTTTATTTAAAAAAGGAAGTCTTTTTATACAATTTTTTTCAAAACTTAGGACAAATAATGCAGCATTCTTCATACTGTACAAGACCATAATACTTATTTTTCACAATGTTTAAAGGCTTAATAGAAAAAGGAAGGTCAAAAGTGTTGCTCCCTATAAGTCACTGGTAGGGCTATCAAGCGAGAAGAGCCCATGACAACTCTTCTCAGCCCTCACTTCTGACTTATAAACATTGACTTTTATTATTTTATAATTATATGTATGAATGGGTAGGGTATGCACATCTGTGTGCGGGTACCTGTGGCACCTGGAGGACTGAGGTCTGAAGCTCAGGCAGCAGCTATCTGATGTGGAACTGAACTTAGGTCCTCTGCAAGAGCAGTAAGGCTCTTAGTCACTGAGCATCATTCCAGCCTCTCATCTCAGTTTTTCATTCTCTTTATTTCTTGGCTTTTGTCTAGATTCTTTGCTTTTGTCTATATTTTTCTTCTCTGAGTTTTCAAACCTTCTCCAAACAATGACCCCCTCAAGTCTGCTATTTATTATGAGATGTGCCCTACACTGACTTCTGAATCCTTTTTCAGCCTTGACTTCTTCATCCACTGAATTCAATGGCAGCAAGTAGAGACAGAGTAGGAAGCAGAGTTAACTTGGATGCTGTGCAGGGAGAAACTTAGTGCAGCTGGGTGAGAGTGCATGATTGCAACAGGCACAGTAAATCGGTGGGAAAGGAACGGCAACTACTAAGAAAGTGTTAAGATGAATAACCGAATGATATGGATTAATCACAAATGTTTCACATGCTTGGAATCAGATCAAACAAGGAAACACTGTCTGGACTTGAATATAAATGGTGGGAAAGCAGGCAAAGATTAAAATAAATTGGACTTTTGTCTTAGAAATAGTTTGCTTTCTACATTTTGCATTAACATTTGGTAAGCTATAAATCACATTCATCACCAAATATGGGAGGACTTCATTGTCCAGGGCTATGACTGGCTATGACTGGAAAGCAAAGAGGTTCCCAGCTTCGTTTGCATTTCACCCCATTGTTACTGCATCTGCCCATGTGATGGAATATAAAGATGCTTTGCAGAAATCCATGTAAAAGCCTTCTCCCTCCCAATATCTGCATTCTAAGTTAGTGGTATGATAAAGAGGTTATCTTTGCAACAGGCACCCATTTCTACTGTCATTTTTGGAAAAAAATAAAACAAAGAATTTATTTATCTTTTAAACTTTAATCATTGGTGGATTTCATTGTTATGAAATTAATCACTTTAAATCAATGCCCTGGTTGGCAATTTTGCCACTGGCAAAGAATTCTTATGAAAGTACTGTTGTTTGGGGTCCTCTTGAAATTCAGGAGTCTGGAATAGCAATGTACAGTTGAACAAGCTATGACTTACATTAGGGTCAGGAAATGATGGCCATGGTCATGCAACAGGCAAAAATCATCTCAGGACCGTCTTTGTAAAACCTTCCAAAGAGTGTGTACACGTTTAAGATGAAGAGAGAAAGACTCAAAAAGAGGAAAAAATGGAGAGAAAATCTAAAACTTCTGAGCCCATGGTTTCTGTGAAGTAGAAGAACTTATCATGCCATACATACAGTGGCATTAAAGGTCATTTTCTGGGGACACATTCCTCCACTACCAGAAGGACAGTTTGACAGCCATTTGGAATATACCCAGTAGCTTTAAGAGCCAAGATTAATTTTATAATGAAATATGTTATAAATTTCTGCCCTTTTCTTCCATTGGCTGTGGAAGTAAGAGAGGCAGGGTATCATGAAACAAGAAACATGTTGAGACAGGACAATCTGTAAAGAGACCTTCCTGTCACTTCTTATTTGGGTAGGGTTGATTGTTCACATTCGAACAGGAGACAGTGCTATGGTGATATTTTATTTGTGCTGAAATGTGATTTTTATTTGTATGTTAATAAATAAAGTTGCCTGGGGACCAGAGCTAAAAGCAAGCCATTTAGTAGAAGTCCGGCGGTGGTGGCACAGCCCTTAATCCAATCACATGGCAAGCAGCGTCTCTGTGTGGTCAAGAACACAGCCAAGCATGTCACCCAGACCCTGAACCAGGGCTATGAGTTAGTCCATCCCAACATCCACCCCATCCATGATCTGCTGGAGCATATGAAGGGACCAGACCAACAGATCCAAAGCTGCAGGATGTCCCATGATACAGGACAATAGGGTATCCATGAGGTGTCCCAGTGAGGGCCTAGCAGAAGTGAGAGGCCTCAAACCAGACCAATGATTCATTGCAATGAACACTTGCAAGTAAAGACATAAGGACTCACTATATCACACTACAGCTTCCATGATGAGATTTTTTTCCTTTCTTTTTCTTTTCTTTTATTTTGAGTGGAAGGTTGCAAAGGCATAGGGTAGATGTGAAGGGATGGGAAGATGAATGAGATTGGGATGTGTGATGTGAAATCCATAGAGAATTAATAAAAATAACAAACAAATAACTAGAGATGTTCCAGTGAGATGGTTCTGTTAGAAAAGGTGCTTGTCCTGAAGCTTGAAAAACTGAGTCCAATTCTAATAACCCACATGGTAGAAAGAGGAAACTGACTTTTAAAATTGTCCTCTGACCTCCTCATGTGTGCCATAGCAGTTCATGAACACAAACATATATAAATAAACATATAAATTTTAAAGAAAGAGAGAGTGAGGAAAAGAGGGATGTAGAATGGTAGAAAAGAAGAGGGATAAAGGAAGAACCAAACAAGTTGAAGAAGGCGACAGTCCACAAAACTGAAAATGTTCATTACCTGATGATGGGAGACACAAAGAGAGCCAGAAGTCACGTATAATCCATGCTTATTCTCTGCAGAGTATAAAGATCATAAGTAGTTTTAGACAAATGTATCCAAATAAATATATTTAATATAAATTTAGCATCTAAAGATTTTTTAATTAATTAATTTTACATCCCAACTGCAGTTTCCCCTCCCTTCTCTCTTCCCATTCCCTCTCCCCACCTCCCTTCTGCCCCCCCCACCAACTCCCCCATTTCTATTCAGAAAAGGGCAGGCCTCCCATGGATATCGACAAAGCATGGCATTATCAAGTTATAGTTAGACTAGGCACCTTGCCTTGTATTGAGGCTGGGCAAGGTGGCCCCGTATGAGGAGTAGGGTCCCAAAAGCCAGCAAAAGAGTCAGAGACTCCCACTGTTAGGAGTCCCACAAGAAGACCAAGGTATACAACTGTCACATAAATGCAGATGCAGAGGGCCTAGGTCAGTCCCATGGAGGTTCCCTGGTTGTTGGTTCAGTCACTGTGAATCACTATGAGCCCAGGTTAGTTGATTCTGTGGGTTTTCTTGTCATGTCCTTGACCCCTCTGGCTCCTACAATCCTTCCTCCCTCTCTTCAGCAGGATTTCCTGAGCTTGGCCTGATGCTTGACTGTGGGTCTCTGCATCTGTTTCCATCAGTTGTTACATGAAGCCTCTCTGATGACTATGTATTTAAAGATTTGAATATTTTATTTCCTAAGAAAATATATATGCACAAGTCTTAGTTCATTACATATATAGATTGATTTTTTATTTATTTATTTTTATTATTAAGAAATTTTCTATTCATTTTACCTTCCAACCACAGATCCCCCTCTCCTCCCTTCTCCCATCTCCCAACCTTCCCCCACAACCCACTCCCCATTCCAACCTCCTCCAAGGCAAAGTCTCCCACGGGGAGCCTGGTACATTCAGTTGAGGCAGGTCCAAGCCCCTCCCCCCTGCACCAAGGTTGCACAAGGTGTCCCACCTTAGGCACTGGGCTCCAAAAAGCCTGCTAATGCACAAGGGACAGGTCCCAATCCCACTGCCTGGGGGCCCCCTAACCAGTTCAAGTTAAACAACTGTCTTGCCTATCCAGAGGGCCTTAATTATAATGTTGGCAGTAGGTGGAGAGATAGCTCAGTGCAGAGAGGACTGGAGTTCAGTGGTTCACATCCACCTGTAACTATAACTCTAGGTGATTGGTTGCCTTCTTCTGGTCTCTTTGGACAGCCACAGGCATATGCTCAAATATGCAAGCATACAAATGATATAAAAATATCTCTGTGAGTTCGAGGCCAGCTGGGCTACCAAGTGAGTTCCAGGAAAGGCACAAAGCTACACAGAGAAACCCTGTCTCGAAAAACCAAAATAAAATAAAATAAAATAAAAATAAATAAATCTTTAAAAAATCATAATAACATAGTTTATCCTTAAAGTAACAAAGTAACAGTCCACTATTTCTGATACAATGGGTTCTTGTAACACATAACACATAACACATATAAGTATATTAAATATGAAAGTAACTTTAAAGAGGTTAAAGGTTTTTAGTTTTATAAGGTTGCTGCCCTCTATGGCCACTATGATACATTATGATGATGTAACCATAAAGACACACATGAGAGCTGGATCAATAGTTCATAAACCTTAACTTCATGCATTAATTCCACTCAACACTAGTTTACACTTCTAGTGGATGATCCATGTGAAAATAGGCTGGTATTGAACATGAATAGTAACAAAGACTCTAAATACCATATGCTAAATTGCAACCACTATTACTAATTTTTTTTTGTTTGGCCAACAGGAATATAAATAATGCATACTGTAAAACTTATTCATCTACCAGCATATTTCTAAATTGAAACATTCCATTATATTTTTAAGGAATCACATCATATCCAGCTGGCATTGTATTCAAAGGTACATTCTCTGGGTCTAAGAATATGGTAGTGCCATTTAGAAAATGTAGTAGTTTCTCAATTATCAGGCAAATAATCAATGAACTTCATGGCCTATGAAGATGTTCTTTTCCAGAGAAGATTGATAACTTAGGATTTCATATTTGTAACTGCGTGAAGATATTCCCTGAAAGACTAAATGAACTTTCTTTGGGTATAAATTATCAAATAAAATATTAATTAGGCTAGACTACTCAAACAGAAAGGACCTATTTGTATATATAAAAAATATTTTAGGTATGATATTAGTGGGTCTATTTGACAACATTTCTCTGGGTGACAGGAATCAACCTGAATTTTATTTTTCCAAGACTATGTTTACCCAGTCACATTGTGCTTTGATGAATAAATTCCTAAGTAAATCAAACATCATTAAGTTTAAATGGCCTGTCAGTGTTGGGGACCTATGTTATTGCTGATTCCCATTGATTCTCTTCCCCTGTTCTTTTGGAAATATTTAATAAATAATGCTGTGATCATTCTTATAAATATGAACACAATTCTAGATGATCATACCTACATATCTACACAGAAAGATGAGTACATGTGTAAGATCTGGACCTTGTCTCTCACACTCTTGTAAAGATACAAATCACAACATTCAGGTGTATAAGACAGAAAAGGGAATTAAAACATGGTGTATCTTCAGATAAATATCCTGCACAGAGATGCTAATCTCTGAAGGCCGTCAAAGTAGAAACAAGTTATTGTAAGTATAAAACTTAAATTTCTTTTTACTTGTATAGGATGAGTTGACTACCAGTTCCAAATATAATAAAGTAGGTATATTTTACTTAAATTTTATCTAAACTTAAATTTTGTTATTCATTTTAATTAATTAATTATTAATTTTTCAGGCCAATCACAGTTCTCCTCCTCTTCCTCTCCTCCCAGTCTCTCCCCTCAACTTCCCATCTTCCCATCCCCCAAGCACTCCTCCTCCCTTCTCTTCAGAAAAAGACATTCCTCCCATGTATATTAGTCAGTGTTGGTATATCAAGTTGCAGTAAGACTGGGCACCTCGTCTCCTATTGAGGCTGGACAAGGCAACCCAGTAGGAGGAAAGGGTTCCAAAAGCAGGTAACAGAGCCAGAGCCAGTCCCTGCTTCCACTGTTAGGAGTCCCACAAGATCAAACTACACATTTATAGCTTATGTGCAGCAGGCCTAGGTCAGTCCCATGCAAGCCCTGTTGTTGGAGGCTCAGTCTCTGTGAGTCCCTATGGGCCCAGGTTAGTTGATTCTGTGGGTTATCTTATGATGTCCTTGGCCCCTCTGGCTCCCACAATCCTTCCCTCCCCCTTCCATAGAATTCCCTGGAGTCTGCCTAGTGTTTGGCTGTGGGTTTCTGCATCTGTTTCATCGATTGCTGGGTGAAGCCACTTTGATGACAATTGGGCTAGGCAATATCTATGAGTAGAGCAGAATAGCATTAGTAATCATTTCATTGACTTTTTCTGTCATTCATGTTTGTTATTTATTTTTAAGGTCATAAAGGACATAGTAAGATCGCCTTCTGTTACGTATTGATTGTTTCCATTGTATTTGGTCTTCCTATGGAATTTCCGTTGATTTCTTAATGTGATATTATTAACTCTTCGAGAATTTCATGCAATGTTTTGATCATATTCACCTCTTACTCAGCTCCTCCCCATAATTCCTCCCAGACCTACCCACACTTCCATACTACCTCTTTTTCTATTTTTCTTTAATTATTATTGTTACACATATACATGCACATACATAATAAATATAACTTGCCAAGTTCACTTGGCTTATATGAATATTTTTTTAGGGCTGACCACTTGCTCTTGGATAAACAGTTAGAGGGCTCAACCCCTGTGAAGACTGATTATTATCTGCCTCTCAGCAGTTATTAATTGCTTATAGTGATTCATCTAGTAGTGGGACCCTATGAAACACCTCCCATCCACACTGGCATGTCAGCTGGTATTGTCATTGCTTAAATCTTGTTTGGGAAACCATAAGGTTGAGATTTCATGGGTGCAGTTTTACTGACCCAAGAAATCACAATCTCATAGCAAAGATAGTGATTCCCTGGCTCTTGCAATATTTCTGCTCTAACTTCTGTGATGTTTCCTGAGTCTTGGGTGTAAGAGTTGTATTATGTATGTATAAATTGGGGCTAGGTACCTCACAGTCAGTTGATAATTGCATTTTAACTAGTTGTATATTTCTGTTATGGCTTCTGCCTACTCCAAAAAGATGTTTCTTTGATAGAGGTGAGAGCTACACTTATCTACAGTAATAAAGATAAGTGTTTCAAATGCAATTAAAGATTATATTTGTTTAGGAAAGGGGTAGTTGTAGGTTCTTCTAGGTATCATGGATGACCTCATCAGACATAATTATGTGACTAAGTTTACAGTACTAGGAATGAGTTCCCTCATATTGAATGAGGCTTAAGTTCAATTAGACTGCTGTAGGTTACTACCAAGTTGTAAGTGTTGCTATTGCACTTTGGGCTATCTTGTCATGCTGGTCATTGTGTTTCACAGACATAACAGGAAAGTAGGACTATTGATTGCTTTTCTCCCTTGGCAGCTTATACAGCAGTTTCCAGGTCTATGAGAGCTAACCCTCAGGGAGGAGACATTCATGTCAGTTCCATCTGGATTCCTCAAAGTCCTTGATCTCAGGTATGTGGTGTCTTCAGGAACAGGGACTTATCTTCCAATTCTAGAAAGGTACCAAGGGCAATGACAGTAGCCTATATTCACTTTTGGAGGTCTCTTAGATTCCCCTAACCAACAAATCAAAAGGATGTTTCTTGTGCCTGGTACTAGAGTTTTTCTTAGTCTATGGGTCTCCAAGTGGCATAACTTCATTTTAAAAAACTGTATGTAAGTACAAAATATATTATTTCCTATGGCTTTTTAAAACATCCTTCATGTTATTTATCCATCCTCCTCCTTCTTCCTCTGTATTGCCCTCCCTAATTAAAGCACACATCCTTGTTTCTCCCATTTCCCTCTTCAGAGTACTTATGTCCTGCTAGTCTCCTCTCTAGAGCTCCCTCCTCCATTTCTTTTTTTTTAAACTTCCCTGTATTCTCAGTTACTCCAGGATATATATATATATATATATATATATATATATATATATACTCACACCTAAAGGTTTGGAGCTAAGGTCCACAAATATGAGAGAACACATGGCATTTATCATTATGGTTCTGGGTATTCATCACTCAATATATTTTCTATTTCCATCCATTTACCTGCAAATTTTATGATTTTTCTTTTCTTTATAGCTGGAGTATTCCATTGTGCATATGTACCACATTTTCGTTATCCATTCATCAGTTTGAAGGACATCTAGGTTGCTTCCTAGCTATTAAGGTAGAATGACAATGAAAATGGCCAAGCAAGTATCTGTGAGGTAGGATGTTAAGTACTATGGGCATAAGCCAAGGAATGATATAGCCCAGTCATGGGGTATATCTAATTTTAGCTTTGAGAATTCTCTGCACTAATTTACAGAGTTTCTGGGGGCTTTTTTAAAATATCTGTCTAAATGGTAATCTAAATGAATTTAATTTCATCATTTGGAAAGGAGGTTTTGTTCCTCATGAGTATCTACAGGCTTGGGAATGTGCACCTATTGTTTTCTTAATAGAAGAATAATGTCTCCAAGTGTAGAAGTTGATATGGTCATGCTCCGTGATGCTGAGTGTCTTCTCTGTCCTTTACCATGATTTCCTCATTCATGATTGGTCTAATTCAACTTCCTTGTACTTATTTCCCCATAAGAAGATGCAAACGAAGCTTAGTCTTATATTCTCTCAATATGCAGAAGATGCAAACGAAGCTTAGTCTTATATTCTCTCAATATGCAGAATAAACAAAAATGTGTTTACTTTTTGTCCCCTTTTTTCCTGAATAACATCATAAAAACAGCATGCATGATTTGGGTCTTCTTTGTTTCTGTCTTTTGATATTGTGTTGACATTGTTTGTGTTGTATTCCATACTAAATATCACTGGCACAAAGTCTGAGCTTAGCCTGTTTGATTTTCCCTCTCTCCTTATAATTGAGTTTCTATTTTACTGGATACCTGAAGACATTATCTTGGAAGAAGCAAAAAATTATTCAATAGCCAGATACTATTCTCTACATTAGTAAGTCAGTGTTGAATTGGATGGACATACTGTGCTTTCAGTGAGATAATTACCAATGAATGATGCAGCACTGGTGAGCAGATGGTATTTGTTGAGAGAATTCACACTGCACAACCACTTGAATGGCTGTGCTGGCACATGCAGTGAAAAGCATTAGTACATTGCCCAAGGCTGGTATTTAGATACCCACTGAGGGGCAGAACTGGTGGTGACCATGGCTGCACAGGGAAAGGAGTTTGTCCAGATCAGTGAATGTGAAGAATCCCTTAATAAAAATAGAGTAGACAGAGAGCTTCTATAGGGAACACAACAAACCATCAAATAATAGAACTAAACCATAAAAATAGTAAATGTATGTAAAATAGGTTTAAAGGTGGTGCTATGAGTCAGTGTAAAAACATTGTTAAGCAGGAGACTGCAGAGTAGTGGATGTGGAATGGAAGGAATGTGCCATGCACTCAGAAGAAGAAAACATTTGCTACAGTAAGATATGAGAAAATTAAGCTCACACCACTTCCTGTATATATGGTCACACCGTCCAATTTTGCTCTTCTTAAACATTTTCACCACCCTTTGGCTTTTCAGTCACTGCTGTTAAAACATGTTTCCCTTTTCATTCAAATGATCCATAGAAACATAACTAACCTGAAGAGCCTCTTATGACAAAATTTGAAATGTCACCATCCAGTTCTATAGAATCTTTCATGTCCTTCTTTGAATATTGCTAGCTATGGCTACTCTGTCTAACATTGGGGTTTACAGTTGTTTATCACTTTCTACTCACTTATCCTTCTCCTTTTGAAATATCCCCAAAATCCCTGTTCCAGACTTAACATGGTGTCATTGAAGGGGATCTACACTCTGCCTCAATTGGTGTACCCTCCACCTTGGCACTGAATATATTTTTGGGGTACAGACAAACTCAGCTTTACCTAGGAAAGGTCAGGGCAACGTTTTTGCCTTGGGATTATTTAAGGAAAGAAAGGTTTATACTATGATCTGAATTTTTGTGAAACACTTTCTTGAACTCATGTGGAAAAATTATCCCCAAAGTCACATGTTAATTTGGGATGAAAGCCTTTGACAGGCTGTTAGGATTATACAACACATAAGTGTGGAGCCCTCCTGATTCTATTAGTAAAGAAAAACTCAAGTAAGTAAAATGACTCCCCAACAATGCATGCCACACACTGCCTTGGAACTCAGCAGAGGGAAGGCCGTTACCAAGAACCAGATGGGTACTAGGCCATGCTTTTGGCCTATCCAGTCTCCAGGGTGGTTGCCAGGTCAAGCCTCCATTCTTGGTAAAGTACCAGGCCTGTGCTTTAGATGTAGCAGCATGGGATGAACTGAGATGGTTCTCTGTCAACCCCCTTCTCAGGAGAATGCTACCGCTATGGCTAATACCAGCATCTTGCTATATCAGGAAGTCTAATGATGCAGAGAGTCAGCAAAGAGACATCATCACTGCAAGATGGAGAGAGGATTGCTCCTTATGGCTGTGGGTGCTTCAGTCAGTCATATGAACGCAGTGTGTTTCCTTAAACTATAGTCGCTTCAAATAAACCAGTTTCACACTTGTCAATGAAAAATAAATACTTCTCAGTTGATGTTAGGGGCTAGGAAATTACTGTGTTTGAGTTTCTTTATCTCACTGTCTCCTCTAACTCTCTTTTGATCACCTCCATGGTTTTGAGTCAAGATCTAGTACAAAATGGAGGAGTTAGATGAGATACTATTTTTACAATAGTGAATTATTATAAAGAAACTTTTGGGAAATGGAGACTATGGCATTCTATTTTGAAGCCCATTTTATTATATACAATTTAATTTGACAAAATGATGATATAGGATGCAGACGGAAAATAGTACCACAGTGAAACAGGTTAACATCCGTCGTCTTATAGAAATATATTTTTATCTGTTTAACCAAAATCCCTGACATAATTTTATTAATCTTAGGTCTCACACTCAGTATGATGTTTCTAACCTTGTTCACTTCATAAATGTACTCTTTGATGTGCCTTGAGATGTAGGCCCCCATTTCCTCTCTCCACTTTCCCTTCATCTGTAGTTATGACTATTGTACTAGCTCTGTAAATTGAGCTTTAGTTATAAAGACAATTCTACATATGATAGAGATATTAAAACACTTTTATTTCCAATTCTGGGTAGCTTCTCTTGGTGCAGAGTCCTTTAAAATTAAGTAAACTGCTTAATATATATGATATGTGGTATATATATATATATATAATGTATGTTATATGTATGTGAAATGTATATTCTTTCTATATGGTGTAATCTCATGCCTTTTGTTAGGCTTAATACTATGAGTTTCAATAAGGAGACATACACACAGTTTGCAATGATACAGTCCATCCCAGGAGAAAAAGTATAGAACAGCAAGTATGTAAGGCAGCTGACCACTCTGCAGTTGTCAGCAGAAAGCTGACAGAGATGAATGCTGAGGCTCTGCTGGCTTCCTCCATGCTACCTTGTTATTTAATTTAAGACTCTAAGCCGTGGGATGGCACCACTCACATTTGGGATGACTCTTCCTCCTTCGATTAATCACACCTTTGGAGACACCTCCAAGGACATGCCAGGATAGTGTCCCCTAGATGTTCTCAATCCTGTCACATTGACTGCAGATTGACATCATGCTTAGTGTCTTAGTGTATGGATGCCAAAGTCAGGACGCGCTCTCATGTTCTCCTCGTCTTCCTCTTTCTTTTTGGTTGAAAGAAGTTAATTAAATTTGAGGAACTTCAGTGATTTCTTCCATACAACGAACAATATTTTCTTAGATTTTTTTCTTTACTTTTATTAATTCTGAACATCAGCACACAAGGCAATGGTTTTGTCAGAGTGTTTTCATGCATTCTTTGTTCCTATTGATCTTCCCCCTCAACTCCCCACTCCTTTCCTTCCAGTCTTGCTGCTCCACTTTTGCTCCCGTGTGCTTTCACAGCACTTGTATTTTATCACCTCTTCCCTGCACCCTTCTTATGATCTCTTCTCCTTTCTCATGGTTCTGCTCCAGTTTCATGATGTACACCCACACATCAAATATAAATTAAAATCTAGGATCTACATGTGAGAGAAAGCACACATGTCTTTCTACATCTGGCTTATTTTACTTACTAATAATTTTCAGTTCCATCCACCTGCAAATGTTGTGATAATGTTTTGACAGAATAAAATTCTATTGTGTGTATATTCATATATATATATGTAACACACACACATATATATATAATATATATAATTTCTCTTACTAATTCACCTGTTGGTAGGCATCTAGACTGTTTTATTTGTAACTGTTATGATTAGTACAGCTATAAACATGGATTGCAAGTGCCTTCCTGCTGTGATAGCTGAGAGTCCTTTGCATCTGTCCTTCTTAGAATCCTTTGCATCTGTCCTTCTTAGAGTCCTTTGAATCTGTCCTTAGAGTCCTTTGTATCTGTCTTTAGAGTCCTCTGCATCTTTTTTTCTTAGAGTCCTTTGCATCTTTCTTTTTCTTTCCATGGAAACTCCACACAGATCTCTATAGTGTTTATACCACTTTACATTACCACCATCAGTGTACAAAGTGTTCCTCTTTCTCCATGTCCACATCCACATTTATTTTTTTGCTTGATGTTGGCCCTGCCAACTGGAATGAGATGCAATCTCAAAGTAACTTAAATGTGTATTTCTCTAATGGTTAAGGATGTTGAACATCTTTTAAAATTTGTTAGATGTTTGTGTTTCTTCTTTTAAGAGCTGCCTACTCAGTCATTAACCTACTCATATATTTTTTTTAGTGTTCTTATGAAGAAGGGATAAAATAAAAACAAAACACTCATTAGCATGTTTGGTGTTTAAGGAGTGCTTGTTACCACAATAAAATACCTAGCTATAATATTATCACATTATTTACATTTATGTATTGACATAGGCATATCACATTTGTTTTATACTTGTAAACATGTATGTATTTTACATGAATTTATATGTCATCATTTCTGAACATTGTAGTAACTATCATTTCACATATGTATTACCCAAATATCAAAAATTCAGAAGAGGGCTGCCTATAGTTTGCAATGCAAATTATTTTAATTATTAATTTAAATTGATTGTAGTAACTGGAGAACTTTTAAGTTACATACATCCTGGTTTACTGTAAGGAAAAACATATAAATCAATGTGTAAATATTGGATTTTTTGTATAATAACCGACTAGATGTTCCAAGTATCAGAGCTTGCCACTTTGCCAACACCAGCTGTAGCTATTTCCTGTTATCTCTTTCCATGGCTGTGGATACAGCTCAGTGGTAGAGCACTTTCTTAGGATATGCAAGCCCCATGTCTGATCCTTTGTTATTATAAAAAATAAAAGCAAAATCCTATGCAACATTGCTACTAATGGAAAAAGAAAAAAGTTGTTTATATTAGACTGCCTACCCAATGTACTCTCTGTGATCCAAAGATCCCACTTAAGTAGTTTTTCATGTTTGTATTTCTGCAGTAATTTTTTATAAACTACTTAAGTGTATACTCATTTCTAAGCCTCAAATTCACATATAGTTTTTTAACAGAGTATAACAGCCACTTTAGTAACAATTCAACAATTACAGATCTTTTAGAAACTTAGATATTGTCTGAAAGATTCTCATCTGTTTGCATTAACTTCTACTGACTAAAAAGCCTCAAAGGCTGTGCTCAATTCTGATGGCAACATTAACATCTTTAGTAGGTGCAAATGTAACATGGAGCTTTTGATAACTTGCAATTCTAAATAATTTACAAAAAAACTCATTACATAAATTGCATTACAAATGAAAGAAAAATATCTTGAAAAGTTGTTTCATTTTCAAAAATAGTATTTTTAATTCATCTCTAATTAGATCCACATCATGGATGTTATAATGCATCTTTGTTCTCTCATTCAACAGCTGGATTCACTTGTGAATGAAAAGGGATGTACAAGAAATGTATGGCACATTAGAGGGAAACCCACTAAAGTTGTAATTGGATTTTGGAACATACTAGGGAATGCAATAGTTTAGACTTTCTTTTTAATTTAATTATGTGTATATGTGAGTGTCTGTGTAGGTATGTGCACATGAACATGGGGCCCATGGAGTCAGGAAAAGAGCTTTGGATGTCCTGGAGCTACAGCTACAAGTGGTTATGAACTCCCTGAGATTGGTGCTAGGGACCAAACTCGGGTACTCACAAGAGCAGTACTTGCTCTTAACTGCTGGGTCATCTCTTGAACTCCAGGAATATGTTTTTGGGGCTGGGAAAGATTAGGAAATTATTTAAAACAAGAACAAGTAACAATAGGAAAAATAAGTTTAAGAAATTAAAATTCGTTATGTTACAGAGTAATATTTACCTTAAATATGACTTTTGATTATAGTCAAATACTGTTTGTTTTAAAGACAGATTGTAGAATTTAAACACAGGATATGCTTTGAAACTTTGAATAATAAACTTTGTTTTATATTAAGACATAATGGATTGATGATTGCATACCTTTCCCAAAAGGAAGTAGGATAACTTTAGATTTCCATATAATGAATCAGTAGAAAATGTAAGTAGTCTATGAAATGTACAGTCAACTGAGGGAAGTCTGTATTTTATATAAATGAAAAAGATGGAATTCCTAAAGTTTTATAATTTTCTAAATTTATCAAGTCCTGGAGAACTCTGTACTTTGTCATGATAGATGTCAAAGCTCTTCTTAAGAAAAACAAATGGAAGTGTATTCAATTTTCTTCTTTTCGTGTTCGAAGTACATCCCCTTCTATATAAAACCAACTACCTATTACCTCTAAAACTGTACACGGATAGCAAAGATGTAAAATACTTGACTGTCAAAGGATGAAGTCAACCTAACAAGCAAATGGAGGTCATAAACAAGCAGGTATAATTATTTTATCTGATAAAGTAGACTTATTGATAAAGGGATAACTCATGAAGAAGATATAACATGGACTGTAGCAATGGGTCGGTGGTTTAGAGCACCAGCTGCTTCTCCAGAGGAACTTGCTATCAAGCCCAAAGGCCTGAGCTTGATCCAAGGCTCAGGACTCACATGGTGGAACAAGGGAACTATCTCCTACAAGTTGTCCTCTGGTCTCCAAACATGGACTGTAGCGGGTGCTCCAGAATAAATAAATATAAAGAAATAGTTTTTACAAAGATCTAATACCAACACTTTTCAAACTGATCCACAAAACAGGTGAATGATTACTACTAAATTGTAGTTGTTTTAATCTTTTGGCTTTTGGGAGGCCCACCACCCAGTTCCCAAATAAATAAACATAGAGACATATTCTTACTTATGAATGCCCGGTCTTCACTTGGCTTATTTCTAGCCAACTTTTCTTAAATTATTCCATCTA